>APFE031569485.1:96784-168987 GCA_000404065.3 Pinus taeda
AAGCTTTACTTGAGGTGAAGAAGGGCTTTCTTGCTGGAGGATGATGTTGGGTCAGAACATATGGTTGTAATCCTCTTGCTATTCTTGATCGTAATAAAGCTATTCAAGTTTTCCTCCATATTCTTGTAGGTTTGTTTATATATGCATTTGTGTGGTTAACACATATCTGGTCCTGTGTTATTTATGAATATAGATCTCTGTTCTTCGATAGTAGTATACTGCTTTGATTCCATAGGTGCTCTTTGAAGCTGGGCAGACGAAAAAGAAGCGGAAAAGATCTATCAGAAAGGAGAGGAATCAAACAAGGAAATCAAGTGCAAGACTAAGGTTGGTGTCCTTTGTTCCAATCTTATCTATTTTCATAAAGGAAAATGAAAGTAGACTTTACTTGTTTGTTTCTAAGATAGCTACCAGTATTAGTGGGAATAGCAGCTTTGAGTGGAGACTATTCCCGGTAACAGAGTGGCGGGAGGACACTATGAAGGTAGAGAAACCGCACAGAAGATTCTGAGCATATGGTTATGGTGGCTGATAGTACATAAAGACTCTAAGGATTTTATAAAGCATGTGATTCTTGTTAATGGACAGGCAAGCCTTCACGATGAGATGAACTGCCCTTTTTTTAAACCCATGAGTTTCTTTACAAATAAATGGGCAATTGACTTTGTAGGTCTAATACAATCACCAAGAAGGAAGAAAAGCATGAGGTACATTATTACTGTGATGTAGTACTTAACCAGATGGCAGAAGTGCAGCAAGTGAAAGATTGTATTGCTGCTACCACTGCGAAGTTCCTATTTGAATACGTCTTAACATGGTTTAGGTTCCCTAAGTTATTGATGAGTGATAAGGGTAGGCATTTCCTGAATGAAACAATTAGCACAATGCTCAGAGAATTCCAAGTGTACCATCAAAAGATTACACCCTATAATCCCCAAGCCAATGGTACAGTGGAAGAATTCAATAAGATTCTGGAGAATACGTTGAGAAAGATTTGTAAAGCAAAGACAAACGATTGGGATGTATGCATCCTGGTGGTTTTATGGGCATATAAAGCAATGTTCAAGAAGTTGATAGGCCAAACTCCATTTAGATTGGTCTATGGGATCGAGGCAGTGATTCCCATGGAATATACTTTTCCAAGCCTATGCATTGCGGCTTTGATAGAGAAGACAGATCGTGAAACAATGGAAGAATGACTCACACAGTTGTTGGAATTGGAAGAAGACTGGTTTCTTGTAGGATTTCACCAGCAAGTGCAAAATGAATGTGAGAAGGCCTGGCATGATAGGCATATTAAGTTGCACACTTTCAAGCTAAACAATTTGGTTTTTCTCTATGGCAGTAAGTTCATGAAGTTTCTTTGAAAATTCCAAATGCACTGGTTAGGCCTGTATGTTGTTAAGGAAATCACAGATGGTGGCACAATTTTTCTCGCAAAGATGAATGGGAAATTGTTCCTGGGTAGGGTGAATGGAAGTTGACTGAAATTGTATACAGGAGATCCTACCCCTATGTAATGACTACATGGTAGCAGGAAAATCTTAGTGCTCTAGGCAATTGCAAGGGAGAGAGGGACCATAAACTACACTGCCCAAAGAAGAAGAGAACACAGTAAGGAGGTTGTGTGACATACACAATAGGTACAACAGAAGAAGTTGTGATAGAAGAAGCTGTGACAAAATAAGTTGTGATGGATGAGTTGCACCATGGGGGATGGTGTCGTTCATGCTAGTCCAAAAGTAGCTATCGACATCACTTTTCATGATTGGATAGAAAAAATCCCATTAGGAGGAGTGGGTAGGCAACATTTATGGAGAAAATATTTGGAGATCTTCCACCAAAGATGCATTTATGATAAAAAAAAAAGGAGGGAACAGTCAGATTTAGAATCGAAATCACTTATAGTTCTCCCATGTTGGTCTGCTGAAGAACACATTTCTTTTATAAAGTTGGGTATGAGCATTCCTATTTTCACTCTATGAATTAGAAGTCTTAGTAGGATTTAGTTTCAAGCCCAACATTTGTGAAACTACCTGAGTGGAACCAAAAGCTTGTCCTTGAACAAATGTCCGAGCCAATAAGTTTTGAATCCGTTGTCCCTCAGGTAGAAGCCACTGAAGTTGCATCAATGGAAGCTATGCCATCCATGCCTATGGTATCGTGATCACCTAGGCCAAAGAAATATGCTATTAAGGAGAAGTAGAAGAAACCACAATCTGTATCGGTGATGCAGTCACTGAGGAAGAACCCTGTGGAGGTTCGCACAGGTAGGAAAAGTTATTTTCTTGTACATATACGAAAAGGGAAGGATCCTATAGCTGAGTTTGCAGAGACCTTGGTAAGTCTGTCGCTGAGTGCATGGGCCCTTGATTTGGGTGCGCAAGGATAAGAAGTATGTATATGAACATTTACATGTTAATAAAGATTGTTTTGAGCCGAAAGTGTGCGTAATTGCCCTATTTATTTACTTCTATTTAAGCTTATATAACTTTTCTCTATGATCTATTTTATTTGAATTAATTTTTGTATGAAACGGATGAATCTATAATGTTTAGGCATAATAAGTCTAATTAACCTACTTCATGGAGATTGGGAAGTTTATAGATAGATATGCTTTAGTTAATTGGGAAAAGATAGATCTACATGACAACATATCTAGGTCATAAAGGCTTCCAAATATACAATTGACTGTGCAAAAGTAGTGAATTTGTGTCTTTTATGCCTGTTAAGTACAGTCAAGTACCTTCGTGAAGGTATTAAGGTCATTTTGACAGAGTTGTAGTAGTTGACAGTTGGAAGGAATAGGTATGCGCAAAGGTAGAACTAAGCTATAAGAACCTCACGAAACCATTACATAGGCCTCTAGATGCAAAAACCTAGTTCTAGTATCCCCTAATACTACTTTGTGTGAGACTACAGCCTATGCTATGTAGGTTATTACCAAAAGGGCCAGCAACTAGGGTTTTGTTGGCTGGCATGAATAACTCTGAACCTGGCACATGCCCCCTTAAGCCAACAATGACCGACTCTTGCTCCATATTCTGCTAAACAGCCTGAAGATTTTTCCATCTATGCCCCTCCCAAATGTTGTTCTATGGTTGAAGCAGCATGTCAGTAGCTAGTGTCCAAGCATGGAGAGCTCCAAGACACTGTCACCATGATGTAGCAGTCTTCCTCGGAACCTTGGGCCATTTATTGTAGTTATCTTAGTGAGAAATTGTGGACTGCCACTTCTCTTCATTCTACTCTACCCCAAGTCACCCAAGAATCCTAGCATGTGTTCTACCATATCTATAATCTCGTTCATGTCATCATAAAGAAACATGCAACCATTCATCCCTTGCACAAGAATGTTCAAAATTTATACTGGCAGGTATTAGTGACCTCTGATCTAGATGCTAATCATAAGCTCCTTGACCAAGCCAATGTCTCTTTAATGCCTAAATTAGTTAGTTGGAAGATGCAGCCCAAGTCGCCAAGTGGGTCCTCTATGACCTTCAACCTAAAGCTCAAAATAATTTTATGACCTTGAGCACACTGTCCACCATTTCTGATAAAAAAATTTAGGAATTGGTTGAGTCTTAGCACAATGATCTCAGTGAGTAGACCCTTACTAAGTTCTTAGCCAAGGTTTCCACACCTATGGATTCATGTCACTCCTCTACTTATGCATTTACCAGTTTTAAGGAGTCCCCTCTTCAGATTGTTCCAGAGCTGGGTCCATCGTTTAAAGTTACTACAACTAAAGCTAGTGGAAGCCAACCCACAACAGATTTAGAAGCAACAACATCACATTGACTTGAGGGTGAGTCAATAAGATGTAGTTGGAGCATGTTGGGTCCTTCATTTTTGAAAGGATAAGAACTACGAAGGATATTCTGGACGAAACTACTAGAAATAGAGCATCGGAAGACCAAAATGGAAGTAAGATGGCTTGGAATTAACACAATGGAAAATAAGGTAGTGTGGTGAAGCACTAGGAGATTATTTTGATATTTTGGTATAGTCAAATAGAAAACCAAAATGATAGCCCTAGGTGTTGAAAACCATGGATCAAGCAAGAGAGATATCAGAGAACATAATCAGGATTATAAAAGAAGACATAAGGTAGTGAGAAATATGTTTAGACAGTGTCAGAATGGGCAAGTCAAGCCTGAAGAATAGTTCGTGTTGTGCATCCAAAGTTGTTTAGTTCTGAGACCGAGATTTTTGATGTTTTGTTTGTGTATTGCCTCTAGATTTTTATATTGTGCGCAAGTTTGTAACTTCTGTAAGATGTAATGATGTTGAATGTAATGAAATTGTTCTTTGCAAATGTTTAATATAAGAAATATGGGAAATTTGGCATTAATAGTGTAATTTATGGGCCCCTTTAAAATTTTCTCCATATATTAAATTTCTCATTGAACGTATAACATGAATAGTTAAGACTGAATGTTGTGGTAGTTGTGCAAGCCATATACTTGGAACATCGAAATCCCCTTTATTTTTCTATAGTTATGTCTTGCCTAGGTTGAGATTCTTCTTCTTTTTGGAGTGACAATTTCGACCAAGTGCTAGACTACGCAAGCCTTCTGTTGGCATCCTTGGTTGAAACCTAGGCTAGTTTCAAAGTGAATTTTCCTACCAACACCTATCATTGAGTGGAAAAACAAATAACTTGACAAGTATGACAGATGCAAAATTGTAGATTCTTGGCAGAAAGGCACTAGGAACAATACATCTATGTCTAACAATGTCGGTTGCATTCTAAATTTCAAATGAAATGACAACATAGGGTTCAATGATGATATTGGAAAAACTATATGACAAACCCTTGGCCTCAAATAAGGTATTTTGTATGAAGTGTCTATTTAATATGAAGATGTCAGAAGGTGGATCTATTGATGATGATTTAAATGAATTTAACATGGTTATGAGTTAGTTAAGTTATGTAGGGGTAAATTTTTATGATGAAGTTAGGGAACTGTTGTTTCTGTGCTTGTTTCCAGAAAGTTGGAATGACTTAGTTATGGCTATGAGAAACTATGTCTCTGTATCTTGTACTTTAAAGTTTGACAATGTTGTTGGTGTTATCCTTAGCGAGGAAATGCGGTAGAAAATCTCAGGTGAGACATTAGGTAATTCTTTGCTTGTAGATACTAGGGGAAGAAAAATTGAAAGATGAAGGAGCCCACGAAATTACATTAATTCAAGAAAAGGCATTTCAAAATCTAGATCATGGATAGTGTGCTAGAAATGTAGAAAGAAAGGACACCTAGAGAAAGACTACAAATCTTGAAAAGGAAAAGTAGGAGATGGAAAAGAAATAACAATCATGAAGTGAATGTGATAGGTGATATTTTGCAAGATGCTTTGATTCTTTGACTAGAAAGTATTATTGATGCCTGGGTGGTTGATTCAGGAGCTTCATTCCATGGTGCACCTAATAAGAAACATTTTCATGACTATGTTCAAGGATATTTTGGACATGTTCATTTGGGTAATAATAAACCCTGTAAAATCATTAGTATGGGTGGCGTTTTTATAAGGAAACAAAATGGACACCAATGTCTATTAAAGGAGTTAAGGCATGTTCTAGTTCTAAAGAAAAAACTAATTTTAACAGGGTAGTTAGGTGGTGAAGTTTGTGTAACTACACTCGTTGACAAAACTTGGAAGGTCACTAAAGGAGCCCTGGTAATAGAAAAAGGAGAAAATTTTGGTACATTATATTTATGAAATGGTATTTTTTATTTTTTTAATCTGTTAACCTCCATAAGAGAATATACAACTTTTTGGCATAATAGGATTGAGAACATGGGTGAGAAAGAAATGCAGATTCTTCACTTAGTAAATTTGTTTCTAGGTTTCAACTTCAAGCATGTTGATTTGGATTTCTATGAGAATTGTGTTTACAAAAAAGAGAAGAGAGCCAAATTTATCAGAATTTGGAAGGAAAAGAAGAGATTAAAATTAGAGAGTTTGCATATAGATGTATGTGGACCTTCTCATGTATCATCTCTTGGTGGCTCTCATTATTATGCTACTTTTATTGACGATCCAACTAGAAAAACCTGGATTTATTGTACTTAGAATAAATCTTATGTCTTTGATACTTTCAAGAAATGGAAATCTTTGGTTGAGAATGGGACAAGAAAGAAATCAAAGTATCACAAATTAGATAATGGAGGTGAATATTTTCGCAAAGAGTTTGATACTATTATTCAAAACAAGGAATACACAAAGAGAAAACAATTCCAGGAACACCACGGGAAAATGGTGTGTCAGAAGGATGAATAGGAAAATCATGGAGCATTCAAAGTGCATGAGATTGCATGTAGGAATGGCCTTACAATTTTGGGTAGATGTTGTAGATATTATTGTTTATATAATAAATAGAGGGCCTTCAATTTCCTTGGATGGTGGTATTCTAGAGGAGGCATGGAGATATAAAATGGTAAACTACTCAGTTTTAAAGACTTTTGCTTATGAAGACTTTCTCCACATTAATAAAGAAAATAAAACAAATCTTGAGGGAAAATTGAAGAAATGTACCTTTATTAGATATGGTGTTAATAAAAAAATTTATTTCTTTTATGATTATGAAAATCAAAAAATAATTAGGATCATAGGTGTCATATTCCATGAAAAAGTTTTATATAAGGATCATTTGCAGGAAAAGAAACAGGAAAAGGAAAAAAAATAATATGAAGTGCTTTATGAGATCATAGAAAAAGTAAATGTGCCAGAAAATTATAATGATCAGCAACCAGAAGAAAAAAATAAACCTCAACAACAACATGCACCTCAAACACCCAAAAGTGGTGTTAAAATATCTATGAGGATAAGTAGATCCCCTGAAAGCTACTACCCTTCATTATATTATTATTGTTGACTGATTCTGGTGAACCGGGAAGATATGAAGAAGTAATGCAGATAGAAACCAAGAAGAAGTGGGGGCATGCCATGGAAGAAGAGATGGACTCCATGATGCATGAAGAGACTTGGGACTTAGTCAATTTTCCTACAGTTAAAAAAACATTACAAAATAAATGGTTTTATAGGTTGAATGAAGAAGATGCACGAAAACATAGGTATAAAGCTAGACTTGTGGTGAAGGGGCTTGACAAAAAGAAAGGTATATGTATTAATGAAATTTTTTCTCCTGTTGCTAAAGTGACTTCAATCAGAACTATTTTAAGTCTCGTGGCAATAGAAGATTTGCATCTTGAGCAATTAGATTAAAAGACAACCTTTCTCCATGGGGATTTTGAGGAATAACTATATATGTGGCAGCGACAAGGGTATGAGGTCAAAGGAAAGGAGAAGTTGGTGTTCAATTGAAGAAGAGCTTGTATGGCTTAAAACAGGCTCCAAGGAAGTGTTATCTAAAATTTGATAGGTTTATGTATGAACAAGGTTATACTAGATGCCGCTCTAACCATTGTTTTTATATTAAAAATAAAGATGATGGAAGTTTTATTATATTGTTATTGCACTTAGATGACATGCTTGTTTCAAGGTATAACATGCGGGAAATAAATGTTCTCAAAAGAAAATTGGCAAATTCATTTGCAATGAAGGATTTGGGTGTTGCAAAACAAATCATTGATATGGGAATAACTAAACATAGGAAAAATCGAGAACTAACATTATCTCAGAGTGATTACATAGAAAAGGTGTTGGAAACATTTAATATGGATAATGCAAAACCAGTTAGTACACCTTTGGCAAGTAATTTCAAACTAAATAAGGAGATGTGTCGCAAGGCCTAGGAAGAAACAGATTACATGTGTAAAGTCCCATATGCATCAGTCATTGGAAACTTAATGTATGCAATGGTCTACACAAGGTATGATATTGCACATGCAATGGGAGTTGTAATCGGGTATATGAAAAATCTAGGAAAAGAGCATTAAATGGCAATGAAGTGGATTCTCAGGTATCTCAGAGTTACCACAAATCAAGAATTATGCTTTGGTGGTTCAAACATTGCTCGACAAGGATATGTTGATGCATATATGGCAAGTGATAGAGATAATAGAAGGAGCACCATAGGATATGTGTTTACTATAGGTGGAACAATTTTCACTTCATTTTCAATGTTGCAAAACATTGTTGCACTTCAACAATGGAAGCAAAGTATGTTTCTACTACAAAGGCTAGTAAATAAATCATTTGCTTACAAAGGTTTATGGATGAGTTGGGAAAGAAGCGGAAGATGAGAAAGTTATACAGTGATAGCCGGAGTACCATTAATTTTGCAAATAACTCAAAATTTCATTCCAAGGCTAAACCTATATAACTCAAGTGACATTTCATATGGTCAGTGTTGGAATATGGACAACTGAACCTAGAAAAGATACACAATAGTGAAAATCTTGCAGACATGTCAACAAAAGTTGTAACGTGGGATAAATTGAGATATTTCTGAGTTTCATTTGGTCTTTGAGTATGATGATGAAGATGAGAAACAACCAGGTCCAAAGTGGAATCCTTTTCTAGCAGGTGAAGCAACGATGGAGTTTTTATGATCGGTCTCTAACTGGGAGATTGTTGGGTGTGGAGCTTGATTATCTTCCTGATTGTTCAAAGGTTTTTGTTTTAGTTGCATTGGATCCTTATTTCTAGCGGGGCATAAATGGCACTTATTTCATCATCGTCAAGGGGATCTAGGGGGCCGATGATGGTTTTATGAGTCCCCTCCTAGTAGGGGTTCAGGGGTAGTGCCCCTAAAGATAAAAATAGATGAAAAATGCCCTGTAAAATATTTTAATTTCATAGTCAATCTAGGTCATTAATTAGGTGAATGATATTAGGATAGAAGTTGTGTTAATTTAGGGGTTTTTTTCCCTATATGGAAACCCTCATTTTATATGAGGGAATTGTATTGTGGCTATGTATTATCATTTTGTGTGAGAAAGAGAGAGGGGATTGTGTGAGACAGAAGGGGCAATTATAATGGATTTGTTGTAGGTTGTATCTCTTCATTTTGTTGGATAATATAAAAGGAAGGATTGGTTGTTTCTTCATGGAAGTAACTCAAATTGGGTGAACCACTTATATTTATATCTATATTTTTTTATGCATTTATGTATTTCTGTTTCCATAATGTTTTGTGTATTTCATTACTCCATTAATTAGTTTCTAACATCAACTTCCTTTTGAGGGTGCCAGGACTGGTTGTAGTCTTTGGTAGATGGGATTAGAATCCATGTAAGTATTTATCTCATGTTTTATGATAGATGGAAATATTATGGGAATTTCCTCGTAGTACCAAGCAAAAACGTTGCATAATTCCCTAAATATGTAGGTGAATCTTGCAATCTCCTCAAGAGTGCAGTTGGATACAATTTGAATGTTTTCTATGACATGTGTTCTTTATCAATATGTCAACAATTAAATTATTCAATACATTACATAAGTTACATTTTTCATTGATCTTGTGAATAGTTGTGTAGGAGGAGGAATTATCTTAGGTTGATAAAAAGACAAGATTTCTAGAGAGTATTTGTTCAAACTAGATGGGTAAGAGACTAAGATGCCATGATGAAACTCATCCCAGGGTCACTCATCTAGAGATATGATCTCCAAGATGTCTTCATTTGAGGGTAAGACTTCATTAAGGAAATCAGTAAAGGGGGAAGCACTGGGAGAAATTGAGGTACCATCAGTTATAACCAAATAAGACAAAGCATCATATGTAGATTGAATAGCCTAATAAGTAAGTTTTGGTGATAGCAGCATCTATTCCTCATAGGAATCAATGGATGAAGGGGCTGGGAGGATTGAGGGATTGACTGGGACATTCAAAACAATAGAGCCCATTGAAATAATTAATGGAACCTTGAGCGGCGGGAGAGGGAAACAACCTAGGAGAAATGAACCCCTCATAAGATCGATATGAACATTGACATAAGAGTCATTTATGCCACCCACTAAAGGAACATTGCCACTAGGTAATGGGTGAAAATCGGTGATAAAAAAGGATATTTGGTGAATGGATATAATTTTCCCATTACGAGGAAAAGGGATAAGCTGGAAGACCAAAAAAACATTTCCATCCATACCATAAGTCCATCTGTGCCCCAAAAGTAGTTTGTAGTTGAGAATGTGTTCTATGACTTTGATATCCACTATGACGACTTTCCCACCAAGAGTGATGGGGTGTGTTGGGAGCGAGATCCCCCAAGGGCAGTTTTGGGGCTAGAAGCCCAAGCTTAAGTCAATTTTCGTAATATAATTCTAAAGACTCCACATTTTGTGGTCACGGAGTGTGAAGGTGTTATGTGTCAAAAAAAGTAGTCCAACCTTAGTTTTGTAAAGTAATGTCAGTTGTAACAGATCTACCCATGGTCTGCGGACCAGGGGATTATGTAAAAAGATCTAAGGTCTAAGTAGTTAGAAGGACATAAAATGACACACGATGTAAGAGAATCATAGCTTGGAAGCAAGAAGTCTAAGTATTGGGTTTTAGCGTAGGTAGAGGCTCTACAGCTAAGAGCATAGAGGCCTAGGGTAGAAGTCCACAACTGAGTGCGCGGGCCCCTGCAGATGTGTGTGCAAGGTGGATAGAGTTTGTAGCATTTGGAAGATATTAATAAAGAAATATATTCTGCAATTTCTATGTCTTTGTTCTGTTAATGCATCTTGATATTTTATGTATGAATTTCCTTTATTATGCCTATATGATGCATGAATGAATGCAATTACATTGAATAATTGAACACAATTACGAATATCTGCTTACGCGATGTTAACTTTAAGTATTTGATTAGATAAGCAAATCACTTAGACTAACTGGGGAATCTGCACGGCACGCAGCCATCGTAGCATGAAAGTACCTATGTAGCAAGTTAGGGTTCTTCGAAGGTCAATCATACCCTTTTGTGGAGGTATTGAAGGCTTGAATAGAGGGCTAGTTTTGCAAGCCCTAGAGTGAAGCAACCTACAAAAATGTAGGGAAGGCAGGGATAGAGGGCATTAAACGACATCACAACCATCTTAAGGTATGGAAACGTGGTTACAACATCCCTCAATACTGCTTCAGGTGAGACTTCAGTTTGTGCTCTGCGGGCTAATGCTGAAGGGTCCAGTAGTGCAGCGATTAGTTTGGCTAATTAATGTTGAACTTGGGTCAGGCCCCCTCAAGCCAACAAATGGTTATGTTGCCAAGACCAGAATCTGCATAAGAGATGTGTGATGTCATATCACTGCCATCCAACTAAGAAGGAGATTGGACACTGGCTAGATAGAAATATCCATGAATTTGTGGCACAGGAGAACAAGAACCCGAGACTCACAAAGGATAGTGGTTGCACAGATACCTATATACAAAGATCCATGAAATATTTTTTTGCTCTTTCCCTATTGAGTTATAAAAGTGGATTGCGAAGCTAGAAGATAGCCAAGGAAGGTGGAAGCTTAAAGGTCATATTGTGTGGGCCCCAGGGCTAATATAGAAATTGGAAGCATCTAAGGACAAGATTGCCCATGCTGTCAATCATTGGCTTGATCGTGTCATAGGAGGATTCGTGACTGAATTTGCGGTCAGCACCTTAGTAAGCTACAATGAGGCAGAGCAGCACTTTTTCAAAGGGCCGTGAGGTAAGTACGTAAAATCTTTGAATACCTGGACTAAAATTCTATTGTGTGAAGAATGGGTTATACAACTACCTTGATGTTCAGGACTACGCGAAGTGGAAAAACTTATAGGAACGAAGGAAAAAGAGGTCTGGAGTATAGTCCATTGATTTCACATCCATGAGATGACAAGGAAGAGATAGCGAAGGTTTCTCTGTGAAGTGCTATTCAGTTAATAAGAGGAGGATTCCTGTGAATACCACATCTGCCCACACCACCTCCAACTTCACCACCATCACCTCCAACTTCACCCGTACCACCTTCACCTGCATTGTAGTTTAGTATGGCAAATAAAGTGAATCTACCTTTATTCAAAGGCTTGGGAAATGAGGAACTGGACCAATTCTAGTTCGTTGTAAGTGTTGTATGGGAAGCTCAAGGTTTTACAGATGATCATATAAAGAAGGAGACAATGGTTAGTGCTCTACAAGATCGTGCATTAACCTGTTATACTAAGTACTCTAATGACAACTGAAATGCTGGAGTGGTAGACATCCAGGCAGCAGCGAATAGAGAATTTAGTAGGCCTAAATCTTAGGCGCAATTCATTGTGGGATTTGAAGAGATCCCAATGAAACCAGGTGAGACACCTTGGGAACTAGATCAAAGGTTGAAGTGTACAATTCGCGAAGCCAACATGAATATGACAGATGGACAACATCACGAGTGGTTTGTGGCTTTGCTACTACCTCACTTAAGGAGTGTGCTATCGCAGTAGAAGATAACCACTCAGGCAAAGGCCTTGGAGATTTCCATGAGACTATATGAAACTCCAATGAAAGATCCAAATCTAGGAGTTTATCATATCCATGCACAGGTAAAGAATTTGTGCCTTGAGAAGCAAAGTCTGAAGTAGAATAGGATAGTTTGACCAGAGGTGCACAAGGGGATATGGTGCTTGAAATGTAAGAGTCAGGGTTAAGACAAAGACCATTGCCCGGTCGTTGCGAACTACATTGCAGGAGGACGACCGATGCCTTTAAGGCCAAAAGATCAAGTAGGACCTAGCGGGGGGCCTACATTATGGTGCACTATCTATTAGGTAGCTAGAAAACATTCCACAGATAACTGTGACTTGCTACAAAAGTTTGTACAGACACAACAATAACTATTCTACAACTTTTGTAGGTCAGTAGGACATGATGAACGTACTTGCAGGAGCTATGATTGATGATGGATAGATCTCCCACCTATGGGGTTTAGACCAAAGCATAGCCCCTTGACTAGATCACGGGGATGGCATGGAAAAGATTTTAGGGATGTGGATGAGGCCGAGGCAGAGGAGGACCTGGGAGAGGTCAAGGACAGTTGATTTTTTATAATTGCAGAGGACCAAGAAACTATGCCCATAATTACACTAATCCAACACATCTATCATGCAAGTATTTCACATTGTTTGATAATGAAATAGAAGTCTGTCCTATGTTGATAGCTCAGATACATGACAAAGGGGAGCAACTACCTTCGCCAACTTAGAACCTGCAAATGATGAGATCTGAGCCATGCAAAGAGGATCCAAATGTTAATATAGTGCTCATAAGTGGAATCATGATGGGAGATGACAAGGGGAAATAGCTAAAGGATAGTACATGGGTTCGCAAAGCTCCGATGAATGAAGTTGAGTTCAATTTGGAGCGTGCATGTGAAACCTCCATGGAAGCTAAGAAGAGCTTTGCTAAGGCCTCTACCTTAAGAAGCAAGGATAATCTTGAGCACGAGATGGACCCCTCTATGCTCACAACATTCCTTGAGACCTGTATGAAGTTACTACGTGATAGTAAGAATTCGAAAGGGTTACAAGAGCTCATCAATAGATGCATTGGGACTATGCCAGGTGAGCCGTGCGTGATACGAAAGATTGGTAAACATAAAACAAGGACGGGAAAAGAGATGAGACTGACTACGTAGATAGATGAGGCTAACCTAGGGTAGATACGAACAGATGGGGAGACCTGCACTAAAATGGTCTCTAATTCAGCAAAAGATGGAGAATCAGAAGAAGATCATCCCCATAGGATGGTTGTAGGGGGTGACAGTGGATATTGGGGGAGTGAGTGTGCTAGCTAGTTTTTAAGTGATAGAGATAGTGGATGACAACAATCCCTATCCTGCGCTTTTGGGAATTGACTGGGCTACTGAAGTGAATGGGGTAATCAATTTGAAGAAGCGAAAGATGATCTTTGAGAAGAAATCATTGTGTGTAGTAGTACCCCTCAATCCTACTGAAGGATCTCGCTATACTGAACCAAGATTGGGTGAACCCCACCACATATGGACGGATTACATGGGATCGTGACAGTTCCTACACTTTGGACTCTGATGAAGAAATAAAATGCTGGCAAAATCAATTACATGAAGTACCTACGTTGAATTGCAACATGATCACCTGATCATTGTGTTGTTTGTCATCAAAGGTAAGAAATCTACCTACTTATGATGGTATAAATGAGGTAGATATCATTTTGGATGCATTTGAAAGGGAGGTACTAGAAAATCAGTGCTTCAAAGCGTTGGACTGGGCACCATGTGCTACGCTCGCAAGATGGTGGGGTACACATAAAGAAAGCTTTGATGATTGCCATGAATGTAGGAGGACAATGAGAACATGATTTTGGAAGCGTAAAATGTGAATGATAGATAAGTATAATGGGCAAGATGATCTGCGGTTGCATTTGGCCAAAGCGGAGAAGAACTATCCCACCACTGAGCGCGAAGGACTAGCTATTGTGTATGCACTCTAGAATTATAGGCGCTACTTGCTAGTAGGCCATTTCAAGATGTATATGGATCACTCTGCACTGAAGTACCTGGTCAATAAGCCTGTGTTGGGGGGGTGAATCTACAGATGGCTCTTATTGTTCCAGGACTATTATTTTGAGGTGGTTGTGAAGCCTGGATGATTGAACACAAAACCAGACCATCTATCACGCATCGAAATAGGGGAGAAACCCACTAACTTGGAAGAGGGATTTCCTAACATGCAACTATTTGTAGTGCATGTTGTGGATGGTCATTTTGAGGATATAATACATTTCCTAACAAGAGGAATTGCACAAGAAGGATGCGTTGTCTAGCAAAAGAAGGAATTAGTGGTGCGCACAGTAGATTTCTTTGTCATTGTTAGGAATCTGTACAAGATGGGGAACAATGAGATATTGTGATTGTATGTACCTAAGTTTGAAAGAAGCAACATCCTCATAGACACTCATGGGGGTGCCACAAGAGGAAATTATGCAGGGAGAGTGAACACATAGAAGATTCTACGTGCAGGGTTTGTGTGGCCAACCCTTCATCAAGACTCAAAAGCATATTGCAAGGTGTGTGATTTATGTCATAGAACTTGTAGGACATCGTGGAGGGATGAGATGCCTTTGAATCCACAAATGATTTTGTAACCCTTTGAGAAGTGGGTGATAGATTTTATAAGACCCATTCAGCCACAAGGAAATACAAGAGCAAGTTACATTATCACCGCAACGAAGTATTTGACTCGTTGGGCAGAAGCGTAGCCAGTGAAGGATTGCACGAGCACGACTGCCACGAAGTTCCTATTTGAGCATGTACTAATGTGATTTGGGTTCCCAAAGATCTTGATGAGTGATCATGTTACACACTTCCTGAATGAGACGATTAGCTTGCTAACGAAGGAATTTCAGGTATACCACCAGAAGAGTACGCCTTATCACCCACAGGCTAATGGTGCGGTGGAAGCATTCGACAAAGTTCTCAAAAATGCACCAACCAAGGTTTTTAATGCTCAGCAAAGTGATTCGGACCTATGCATACTTGCAGTACCGTGGGCTTATCGAACGACATGCAAGAAGTTGACTAGACAAACCCCTTTTAGGCTTGTCTATGGTGTTGAACAGTAATGCCTATGGAGTATATTGTGCCTAGCCTACACATAGCAACAATCATAGGTATGAAGAATCATGGAGCCCTCCAGGAGAGGCTCGTACAGCGAGATGAATTGGAGGAAGAAATATTTTTAGTAGGATTTCACCAACAGGTCGAAAAGTAGTGCGAAAAGGCATGGCATGATCGACACATCAAGGTGCGCACATTTAAGGTAAATGACCTAGTTTTGCTATATGATAGTAAGTTCGATAAATTTCAAGGGAAGTTTAGGATGCAATGGTAAGTGCCTTATGTTATTAAGGAGATTACCGATGGAGGAACGGTACGTCTGGTCAAATTGAATGGAGAAACCTTCCCAGGAAAGGTGAATGGCAGTCACTTGAATCCATACACCGGCGGTCCAACCATATGACTAAATGAAGGTAGCACAATCTTAGCACTTCAGGTAGCTGAACAAAGGTGCGAGACTATAAAATACACTGCCCGGATTGGGCAGTTGCACTACCTAGGGAGAAATTGTGCAGGTTGGCGGAAAAGTGACCGTTCAAAGTCACTACTCATGAAAAGATAACAGAAGTGAGGCCAAATGGAGTAGGCCGCTAACATTTAAGAGGAAATTTATGGCTTAGATCCTTGAAAATCAGCTACCAATCTAGCATTAATGATCCCATTTTGGGGGGAATGGTCAGATTTGAATTCAAAATGCCCTATATATTACAAGTGGTTGTCTAGCAAGAAACACTTGGCATTTTGAGAATTGAGTTATTGCGCTCTTAGATGCACATGAACTATGAATTATTTCAAGATCTAATAGTGAGTCTGGCATTTGAAAAACTATCAAAGGAGACATAAGAACTAGTGAATAGATCATGTCAGTGCCCTTAGAAGTTATCAATACACAACAAGTAGTAGAGGAGCCATCATAGGAAATGGAGAAAGAGATAGAGGTAGCTGTTCTAGAAGTAGCTAAAGCATTGGCCAACCTCCCTAAATTTCTGAGAACATCGAGACCAAAGCCAACCCCAACCAAGGAGACTATGAAGGACAATAAGGGCAAGAAACCTTCCATACTAGTGTGTGCCTCGCCAAGGCAAAACCCACCAAAGCCCACTGCATAGGACAAGGGAAAGGCCATAAACCTAGAAGTGGAAGAGGAGGATATTAAAGAAATCTTGATGGACGATGAGGATGTGGAAGTGGTAGTAGAGGAGGTTGAAGCCTAGGGTGCGGAACCTATTACACAGTTGCCATACTATGTCACTCTGTGGAAGCCTAAATCTAAGGTCCTAAAGGACATCAATGAGAGTAAGACACCCCCAAAAAACCCTTTGTTACCAGATAAAATTACTTTCGATGGTCCGCACCTGGCCCAAGTGCCAATACTAAAGCTTGAAGACTAGGACTTGGCAGACCATGAGAAGTTCATGCACTCGGAAATTGAATAGCTGATGCGACATAGCATAGATACAAATATCAGGATAATAGCATTGGAGCCACAGATGTGGCTCAAGGGGGTAGAGAAGGTAAGATTACTGAACCTACTATGGGTGCCACATTATAACCACACCCCAGTGATAGTTTTGGTCATCAAGCAACTATTGTGCCTTGTGCATGACGTGTGTCTGTGGCTAGAGGAGCTGATACATATCACATATATGTTAATCCACTGAATAACACGCCTACCGTATATAGGCGCAAATCCAGATATGATCTTTGGCGACAACGGTTGTGAGTAGGCGCTCGCAAAGTCAATGAAGGAGAAATTCAAGTAGGTGAAGAAGCCACGAGAGTATGTTATCTCGAGCATCTGTGACCCCCTTGTGAAGATGGAAACGTAGATCCTTGCAGGGAAGGTGA
The DNA here is from genome assembly GCA_000404065.3 of Pinus taeda. Classification (NCBI taxonomy): domain Eukaryota; kingdom Viridiplantae; phylum Streptophyta; class Pinopsida; order Pinales; family Pinaceae; genus Pinus; species Pinus taeda. Next base: position 114,128 of record APFE031569485.1, read on the forward strand.
TGCAGAAGTATCACACCTATGAGATGCCAGTGCATGTATTCATGCTCGCACAATAGTGCGCAAAAGGAGTCCAGTTTAACTAGTCAGACTACCTTTGTAGAGAGTTCCTGGAGAACTGTCACAAAGTGCAAAGAGAAAAGAAAGACATTCCACTACGTGTGGCTCTTTCTATCGATTTTGCTGGTAGCATGGGAGCTACTAGAGGAGAGCGAGTTCCCTTCAATCGTGCCAAACCTTCCTAAATCAGCGAAGTATGGTTCGATGTGGGTGACGAAGGATGCAGAGAAACTTCGGGACAACAAGTTCTTCTAGATCTTGATGGAAAAGAATATGAGGATGATCATCAATCACAAACTATGATTGTTGCCCATGGTATACACTAACATGTAGACCTATGTTGAGTTTAAAGTTGATTTCCATCGAATATCAATCAGGGCACAAACAGAGCCTCCATAGAAGTGGCACGACTTGCTGTATCTAGCCACATATGACACCAATGGTGTGGTGCTTGATAAATGGCTGACAGAGTGGTGCACTACCATTTAATTCGAAGTGGGTGGAAGAAATTACATTGCATAGAAGAAGAAGGAGGAGGCCAAGATGAATATGGCACATCTAGTTGAAAAGAATAAAAATTAGGCTATTGAGAAGGCCTAGGTGGAACAAGCACAAAATGAGGTAGGAAAATAGACAGGTCGCATAGAGCAGGGCTCTAACAAAGGCACGTGGTTTCCTTCACCTAAGACCGAAGAGGAGGACACAAAATAGGAAGGCATGGACCCTTAGGAGATGTTCGCCCACATTAAGTTCTCAAGAGAGCTAGAGAAGGGAGGGTCCAGAAAGAAATCCAAGGTGACCAAGACCTTGTTGGACCCTATCACAATGATAGAGGGCGACTTATTTGACATCGGTGACACAGTCAGAGATGTCACTGTAGAGGCCTTGTAGCAATTTGAGAAGCAACAGTAGATCATACTAGGGGAGATCCAGACCAGGTTGCAGGAATTGCAGAACTGTGCATGACAAGCTGGTACGGTGTCTACCAGCTTGACCATCGGCACTTCAGAGGCTGCAGATATACTGCGCATGAAGGCTTCTAGTGTGATAGTGCTTCCAGATGGAACACTGAGCATGGAAAATGAGGCTAAAAAGCCCACGCTCAATGCCTTGAAGGGATTTGGGCTGAACTTGGTAGCGCTTCTGCATGAAGCACTCCACCTCCTGTAAGATGGAGTAGTTGTAGAGCTGAGGGCCCGAGAGCACCATTCCCTCCAAGTGATCAGTGAGCAATGGATAAAAAACAAACAGATGGCTCTATAGAGAAATTCTTCCATCGCCGCTGAGATCGATTTGAACAACCAGAGCAAGAAGATCATGTAGGTTGTGGAGGAGGCATGTAGAATGGTCCCAGAGTTGGCCATTTCGCAAGAGGAGCCAATCGAGGTCCACATCCACAAATTGGCCACAAGATTGATTGAAACTCGAAAAAAGATGGCGTGGGTTCAGTTGGATTTGGACCTACAGATTACAGATGTCTAGTTGAGGGCCCAACCTTCAATACCACCAGAGATGAAGGAACAGTGGGTTGTCACTATCATAGAAGCAGTCACAGTGGTGGAGAGTGTAGTAGCAGATTGCACATAGTTGTTTGAGCAATCTTTGAGGTCCTTACCAACTTGTAGGAGGACCCAAACATCTAGAGGCTAGAGACAAAAGTGTGCGAGCTACAACAATGCTATGACAAAGTTAAGGGCACAGTGTGAACTGTCGCAGTGACACAGAGGTTAGCCAAGATGCACATAGCCAAGCAGCTGAAGGAACAGGTGGATGCAGCACTGCACAAGGAAGAAGTGTTGAAGGCATGACTAAATCCCTAGCTAGAGGAAGCTTACGTAGTCACAAGAAACATTGAAGGCAATCTTGCAACTCTACAAGCAACACAACAAAAGCTTCAGGATGACAGTGTAGGAGCAGTAACCAAGAAGACAATTGGAGATGCAAAGTAGGTAGCAGCTCAGTGCACAATTGAGGTTGATGTCATACAGGTTGAGTTGGACAGGCTTTGCACAAAGATCTCTATGCCTATTACGTAACTCAAGGGCAAGTCACGATTTTTGTGTTGGGGGCCTGTTGGGAGCGAGATCCCCCTAGGGCAGTTTTGGGGTAAAAATCACATGTTTAAGTCAATTTTTGTAATATAATTCTAAACACTTTGCATTTTTTGGTCATGAAGCGTGAAGGTGTTATGCTTTAAAAAGGGTAGTCTACCCTTAGTTTTTTATAGTAAATTCAGTTGTAAGAGATCTACCCATGATCTATGGACCATGGAATTGTATAAAAAGAGCTAAGCTCTAAGTAGTTAGAAGGACATAGAATGACACACGATGTAAGAGAATAGCTTGGATGCAAGAAGTGTATGTCTTATGTTGTAGCATAGGTAGAGGCTCTGTAGCTAAGTGTGTAGAGACCTAGGGTAGAAGTCCGCAACTGAGTGTGCAGAACCCTGCAGCTCTGTTCACAGGGTAGGCAAAGGTTGTAACACTGTGAAGATATTAATAAAGAAAGATATTCTGCAATTTCTATGTCTTTTTTCTATTAATGCATCTAGATATGTTATGTATGAATTTCCTTTATTATTCGTATATGATGCACGAATGAATGCAATTACATTGAATAATTGAATGCAATTACGAATATCTTCTTATGCAGTGTTAACTTTAAGTATTTGATGAGATAAGAAAATAAATTAGACTAATTAGGGAATCTACAGGGAACGCTACCATAGCAGTGCGAAAGTACCTGAGTAGCACGTTAGGGCTGCGCCAAGGTCCATCGCACCATTTCACAGAGGTATTGAAGGATGGAATAGAGGGCTAGTCTTCAAGCCCTAGATCGAAGAAACCTACGCGAAGGCAAGGAAGGCAGGGATATAGGGAATTAAACAACATCGCAACCATCTTAGGGTGCAAAAACTTGGTTCCAACATCCCCCCATACTGCTTTGGGTGAGACTTCGGTCCACGCTCCACAGGCTGATGCCAAAAGGGCTAGTATTGTAGGGATTTCTTTGGCTCATTGACACTGAATTTGGGTCAGGCCCCCTCAAGCCAACAATATGGTTGATAATATACCCTTCAAAATGAAAGCATGGCCATCCAAATATTCATGTGATTTTGAAATTGGTGAAAGATTGGGTGAACCCAAGGTGATTCTAGAGGAAGCAGCCATTACACAGGTTGATGAACCTTCATCAATGATGGTGTGGTGAATGGCTTTTCCTTTTTCCATAACTTGCACCAGGAATGCAAGCTCATGGGAGAGGGATGTGTACTTCTCTCCATGTCAAACATCACTAAATTGGAATCATGAGGTTTGATTCGACCTATGGTTGAAAGTAAAGATTTTTGTTGTGCTGGGAAACTTTGTAATTCTTTGAGCACCGAAATAGGATATAACACCTACACTAGATCCTCTACAATACTTTAGTTTTGGGAAGAATGAACAGATGGATTATATGTTGTACATAATAGTTTCCCTTTTCAAGGATGAATCATGGGGTCAACAATAGGACTCTTGATATGCATCTCATTAAGCACTGGTGGAATAGAAGTCAAGGCAATTTCCAAAGCATTTGGGGTAAGATTCTCATATTTCTAGGCTCATGTTTGAAAATAGATTGTTTCAAATGTGTAAATAGTTGACAGTCCTTCTCTAGTGGGAGGGGGATGTGAATCACTATTTCCCCCTTGTGGAGGTGATGGTGAGCTCGATAGAAGATGTATTTTCTACTACAACTAAGTAGGAAAAGGGTTATTAATGACTGCAGAAGTCTATCCAGAGTTATTTTTCATAAGGAAGTATTTTCACTCTTGAACATGAGGACATTTATAGGTTAAATGGTACTTAGTGCATATCTTGCAAGGAAACTTGAAATTTTTTTCTTTTCCTTTCTCAAATTTATCCTGAGCAGACGCTTTTTGATTTAGGTTGTTCTTGGTCATCTACTACTCTTTAGAAGGAGTGGTATTTTACTTATTCTTCTTGTCATTAATACTATTTTTTTTGTGTAGGCTGCACAAAGTTGATCACAAAATTTGGAGGAATAGTAGATTGGGTAGTGAGTATGGGATAAATAATAATAGACAACTAATCAACTTACCCACTTAGTTTTTTTTATAGAAGATCTAGTGGTAGTTCCAATGAGACCATGAGCATGAGAACTAGGCTATTGAGTAGTGGGAGTATTGGAGGTTCTAGGGGCATTAGGGACCAAATGATAAAGCATTCAACATTGAAAATAAATCATATCTAAATCTTGGGCACAATGGATAGATTGATATTGAGTAACCATGTCATACATAGAAATGTCCTTGACGATGGTAGGTAGAAGAGACTTGCAAAACCAATATACTAAGAGGTAATAAAAAATGGGATATTTTACTATCCTCCACCAACATTTTCATTCATTGATATGATCAAATATTTGGGTGAAGGTGTCTTTGTGCAACGTAGTCAAATGTTTTGCTTTAGTTTCATAGTGGATAAGTCACTAGAAGTGCCTTAAGAATTCCATGGCTAGGGTGTTGAAAGTTTTCATAGAAGCTAGTGGTAACTTGATGTACCGCTTAGTTGGGTTTCCATTCAAGGTGAAAGGGAATATTTTGAGCCAGACACTATCATCAATCATTGAGTTTGATACACACCAAAGGTGGTAAGTTGTGATATGTGTTGTTGGGTCATCTTCCCTCAAACTTCAGAATGTCAGAAATAATTTTATGCAAGGTCAGATGCCAAAGCAAGTTAAGGTTGATGGGGTAATTCATCAACTTATACAGATCTAGGATATCAAGAGTAGCCAAGAATAACAAAGGCATAGGTGCCCCCAAATCAGACTAGGGCAGAGCAGGATGACCTGAGGGACCAAACAGTCCACCCATCAACTGGTTTCTAATAGGCTATGTGGGTTGTGAAGGATAGTAGTTTCCTTGCAGTGGAGGTGGCATCATATAAAGTGGAGGGCCATAAGGAACACTCTGAGTTTGAGGGTCACTACCAGAGAATTGGTTGCCCCTAGGATAGAATTTACCCCCTCGATTCAATGATTATTGAGTAAGGAGGCCTAAGAAGATGCAACAAGACTAGGTTGAGGGATATTTTTGGCCACATAAGGCACATTGGGTGTAAGACCACCATCAGAAATATAATCACTTGCAAGAAAAATATTGATCAATGAAGGATAAAACTGTACCATAGAGGTTATAAGGGCTAACATGCCCCTAACGGGTATGTGTATGATGGAAACATTGGCCCCAGTCACAATTGTCAAAGGGTTATAACTTAGAAAAGAGTTCCAACCAAATGGGTAGTTGAACTAGCAAAACCCATGGCGATGATCGCCTAAGGTCTAGGATCTGACACAAAATGGATAGGGGTAGGAAAGTGTTGAATTCTAGCCATAGTAGGTGTAGTTTAGATGAATGGACTAGGCATATCCTAAGTAGTAGGATAATCAATCAACTATGTTGAACTAGTTGTAGGCAGGGTAAGTGGCAGTGGATCAAAGATGTACTCAAAGTACAACAACCCACTAGTAGTTGTCAGGACATTAGAAGTGGAAAATCACAAATTCATAACAAGAAAATGAGGCATGGACATATAAAAAGGTAAACTACTCATTTTTAAATACTTTTGGTTGTGAATCCTAGAACAAATCTTGAGGCAAAATAAAAAAATTGTACCTTTCTTGGATATGGTATTAATAATTTTGGTTATCACTTTTAAGATTATGAAAATCAAAAAATAATTAGGAGCAAAGATGTCATATTCAATGAAAAGGTGTTGTATAAGGATCAGAGGGAGGAAAAGAAATAGGAAAAATAAAACAATGAATATGTGTTTCTTGAAGAGATCATGGACATGGTAAATGTGCCATAAAATCATAATGAATAGCAACCACAATAAAAACTACAACAAATACAATAACAACAGGTACCTCAAACACCTAAAAGTGGTGTTAGACCCCCTGAATGATAATATCCTTCATTATATTATGTATTGTTGAATGGTTCTCTTGAACTAGAAAGATACGAAGAGGAAATATAGATAGAAACCAGGAATAAGTGGGAGGAAGCAATGGAAGAAGAGATGGACTCCTTGATGCATAACTAGGCTTGGGACTTAGTCAAGTTACCTTTACGTAAAACAACATTATAGAATAAATGGGTTTATAGGTTAAAGGAAGAATATGGAGGAAAACAAAGGTATAAGGCTAGACTTATGGTGAAGGGGTTTTCACAAAACAAGGTATACACTTTGATGAAATTATTTCTCCTGTTGTTAAAATGACTTCAATCAGAACTATTTTAAGTCTAGTGACAAAAAATTATTTACATATTGAGTAGTTAGATCTAAAGACGACCTTTCTCCATGGGGATTTGGAGGAAGAAATATGTATGAATCAACCATAAGGATATGAGGTCAAAGGAAAGGATAAATTAGTGTGCAAAATGAAGAAGAGCTTCTATGGCTTAAAACAGGCTCCAAGGCAGTGGTATCTAAAATTTGACAGGTTTGTGTCTGAACAAGGTTATACTAGATGTCACTTATACCATTATGTTTATCTTAAAAAGAAAAATGATGATAGATATATTATATTTCTATTGTATGTACATGACATGCTTGTTGCAGGGTATAACATGTAGGAAATAAATGTGCTCCAAAGAAAATTGGAAAATTCATTTGCAATGATGGAGTTGGGTGTTGCAAAACAAATCCTTGGTATGTGAATAACTCAAGATAGGAAAAATTGGAAATTAACATTGTCTCAGAGTGAGTACATAGAAAAGGTGTCGGAAAGATTTAATATGCATAATGAAAAATCAGTTAGTACACATTTGGCTAGCCATTTCAAACTAAGTAAGGAGATGTGTCCCAAGACCCAAGAAGAAATGCATTATATGTGTAAAGTTCCATATGCATCAGGTGTTGGAAACTTAATGTATGCAATTATCAACAAAAGACCTGATATTGTACATGAAGTGGGAGTTGTAAGAAGGTATATGAAAAATTGAGGAAAAGAGCATTAGATGGAAATGAAGTGGATTCTTAAGTATTTGAGAGGCACCACAAATCAAGAATTATGCTTTGGTTGTTCAAACATTTCTCTATAGGGACATGTTGATGAAGATATCGTTGGTGATAGAGATAATAGGAGGAGCACCACAGGGTATGTGTTTATTGTAGGTTGAACAACTGTTAGTTAGTTTTCGATGTTGCAAAACATTGTTTCACTTTCGATGACAGAAGAAGAGGATGTTGCTTCTACAAAGGTGTTGACAATGTTGGACCCATCAACATTCAAGGGATCTCCCTGGTATGAAGTACCAAATAGACCTCACACTGTTTGTTGTAGGAGTGCCATCTGGTATGATGACCCAGTTTCCATTGTCCTAAAGGTTTTCCTTAGCTATAGCTTGTGAGCACATGAGAGTGGTCTGATTTGTCTTCGAAAAGTGAGGTTCACATGCCTGGTGAGTGCTTAGTGTTACTCGTATCATGATTCTTTCACTGCAGAGGGAGAGGGTTGAAGTGATTCTCAATTTGAAAGGGAGTAGTCCCAACTCTGTCAAAGACACACAACACAACAAGACATGCATATCTTTTAGAGGAGTAGTCCACATGGATGCTCCAGTCACAAACACAGAGTAAATGGATAGTGCATACAACACCTAGAGGAGTATTCCACATAAGTGTGACGGTCATTATAACAAGTTTATGAGAATGGTTATGTCAAGTGTCCAGTGAGATAGCCGACGGTCATTATAACAAGTTTATGAGAATGGTTATGTCAAGTGTCTAGTGAGATAGCCTAGACAGGCGGGACAACGTTAAAAATTTATAAAACACATTTTCGTAATCATATGTATTAGAACAACTGAAATAGTTGAATTGTTTTAACACAAATTAAAGAAACATGCATTACAAGTGTCCAAAGAATAGTCTTACAAACAAATACAATACATGTGTGAAAACGTGTTGGCCTGTTATTAGGCTTTTGAATAAAGTGAAAGTTCCAAGACACAACCCATATCACTCTGTCGTTGAATAATATTTTTTAGCCTTTGATAACTTGCTACTTGCAAAGGCTATAGAATGGTATAGTTCGCCTTCGCCTCCCTATGTTAGTACTGCACCCAGCACAATGCAAGAAGCATCCACATGTACATGAAACTTCTTCCAATCAGGAAATACAATGCCACAAATCTACAAAGAAGTGAAACTTGGAGGAAATTTTCTAAAACGATCTTTGCATGTAACCTAAAGCTACCAAAAATAGATCCCTAAAATCTAGGGATGTTTTTTTCATGTTGGCTTTGCTATTTCGAGAAAAAGAAGCTCATGCATGCAAGTCAAGTTTTCTTGGTCCGAGATGGAATTGGTCAACCTAAAGGCACATGCAACACCCTGCTTGAACGAGAGGGATTTTTGTGCAATTTCTTAGAGGAAGTTGGGTTGGTTGTCTAGTGGGATTACACAATTTCTGGGAGGAGCAACTAACTAATGCCCAAAATTGCTCAATTTCAAGGCTAAGTTGCACTGTTGGGCCAGATTGCACAATTTTCCAAAGGAAGGTTGTTTAACATGATTCTGCAATTTCTAGGCCCAGCAGGCTACCAGTCAAACTTGTGCAATTTCTGGAGGGAAGGCTAGTTCCCCTCTAGAATTGCACAATTTTTCGAGGGAGCTTCTCAACCAGTAGATGGACCAAGTTCGAAGAGGCATCCTATGAGAGGAGTGAAGCAAAGAATCATGCACATAATGGCAAGATGCTGAAAAACTAATGAAGCTTATGTACTTGACATTGCGAGACATGCTACTAGGATGGTTGGTAGGGAGGCTAAACAACAAGGCTAAGGAAAAATTTTGGAGGGTGCTTGTATCCTCTATAACACTTGGTGACACACTGGTAGAACTCCAGTTCTTTGAATGGACTTTGTCGATGAAAAGAAATTCTAACACCTTTGGAAGTATTGTTCAGTTCTCTGTATATCTTGGTTCCCACACTTGCTTGACTGTAAGATGTAGCATTTTCCAAGCTCTTGGTCGGTCGAAACACATTCCAAGGAAAGTCAATACAGTTTTTTCAATTGGGGATGAGGGGTATATTGGTGCACAAGCAGTATGGTCCTCAGTATTTTGGTTTCATCTCTGGTGTTACTCGACTGCAAGTAGGCCTAGACAGTACCTCCATCGAGTCATGCAGGAACACAAGAATCAGTTCGTTGTCATTGAGCTTGGTCAGTACCCCGACAGAGTTACTTGCATCACCTCTCTGCATAGGAAGCCTTTCTCTTCTTTCACCTTATTAATTTTTCATTTATTTCGAAAATTTTCACTTTTTCATTTTTTCCATTTTTCATTTTCCGTAACTATGTATATCACTTATTCATTCCAGAGGTGGAAGATGGATCCCAACTTATTGAGAGCATAAGAGGTTGTTCCTTCAGAGAAGTATTTTATATATATATTTGATGTGCTTGTTAAGGTTTTTCCCCTCAACTTACTCTACTTGACTGAGCTGCCAAGGATTAACCCAAAAACAACTGATTAGAGTGGGTGACACTAGTTAGCACGCAAGAGTTGTGTTTTCCCCAAGGTTCACTTTGAACAATATGTATTTTCTATCAACGTACCATGGACTGAAGACAACAAGTTCTTCATATAGAGACAGGACGATAGATAAACAAGTATTGATAACTACAAAAGTCCTCTTGTACTTTACCCAGCTTGTTTCAAGAGTCACACAAAGTTTCATGTGAAACTAACCTACAGACCTAAACAAGAAAAAAACAACAAAGAAAAGCAAAGAAAAAATAGAAGTAAATATGTAAGAAAAGCGAGTAAGAAAACAAGCAAGAAAACAAACAAACATGTAAAGCAAGAAGCAAACATGCATGCAAGAAAACAAACCAAAAGCAAACATTACTCCTAATCATAAGTTAACAGTGCATGGGTATGTTCACAGGGAGTGATACTTCCAATGCAGCCACTAGCGCATTGGTCGACCCATGTTGGTGAAGGCATGGTTCGTGAACAACGTAGTTGTGTAAACGAGCGAACATGAAAGATATAAAAATGAAGACAAACACACTCTGAGTTTAAATGTGTCCACAGAACATATGTGAGTGCAAGTGCATGAAATGCAATTAGTGGACTTTCCATGGTTTTGTGTGGCACTGAGTGTAGCTGTTAAGCATATGCATACTCTTGACTTTGACATGCAAGAAAGAGAAAGAAACAAAGACAACTACCATCATGCACATGTGCTTTCTACGTAGGATTCCTCCAATGCATGAGCGATGGGATCGTATAGTTCTGCTGGAGGAAGAATAATTTGTGTGTGAGATTGATCTTCAATGCATATAGATGAGTGATGAGGAGCCGCAAGTGTTTCAACAATTTCCTTATCGGAAGTGAAACCAACCTCAGGATAGTGAGGGTATGACATAACCATCAGCTCAAGCTAAAGTGCCTTGAGAGTCTGTGGGGTTTTGACTTTGTCAATGGATATATCATATTGAATAGGTGGCTTGGAAAAATCAACTATGATATAATCATCATCATGATCGAATACAAGGGTAAATAGATGACAACAACTACGATTAGCAAAATCAATGATTTCATTGGCATCCTCATGATCTGATGAATCAAACAGAGGGGTAGATGAGAAGCAAAAAAATTCACCCTCTGTGTTTCTGGAAAAAGAAGATGAAAATTCAAGTGGATTTTCAACGAATAATTTGTCCTCTCCATTGTCGGATGATGGACTGACATTCGATGTGTTCTACGAATTATCAACAATGGGTGAATCCATAAAAGGGGATACACATGCGAAATTGGGGATGGAAGAATCACCAAAGATATCAATAAAGAATGGAGGAGGCACAGATAGAAGGGATTCATCCTTCGTGAAGGATTGATGCTCAAGCTCCTAGTCATACTCCTCATGAATGACAGTGCAGGTTGGTTCTACGATACCGACTTCATTGATAGCTTGACCCTCATTCACAACAAGTGTAGAGTCCGAAATGGAAGAACACAAGACAACATCATTCAGAGGATCATCAAAGTATGAAGATGGAGGTTGAGGTATGAAATAAATGTCACAACCCATGGGACTCACAACCAAATCTGCTCAAAAATTGAGTGAAATTATGTTGGCAGGATGTGACAGTTGAACAGATGTGTGTGCCTATTCTCCCACATCACTTTGCGGTGGTGGAGCTGTTTGATGAGGGGACGATGGACATTCACTTGTCACAGTGGCCATGTCCATCTGTGATTTTGTAGCTCCATCACCAAATTATGTTGAGAGGGGCTTGGGCTTGAGCTTTCTTTTAGGATTAATAGATTTGGTAAGACAATACTCAAATCTGTCCATGAGATACTGGAATTTTATCTGACTTTTCAGAGCTTGAAAATATAACACATGGAAGTGGTCCAAAAATTCCATAGGCGATTCATGCGGGGCCTTCCGTTGTTGTAACAATTTTTTGTCAAGAGGTTCTGTATGAAAATGATGGAAAGTAGATTTAATGAGATCACATAACTACTTGAGTGAGTGCATGCTGTTGGAATGTTGACTCCAAAACCACCATTGTGGGGATTCGTGAAGTGTGTATGCAAGCAGTAGGATGACCTCTTTTGCATAGAAATCATCTACATCCTCAAGGAATGCATATAAGTCTTCTGAGTACTTAGTCCAGGATACTTCTCCTTCACCATCATATGTGAATTCATACAAGAGATTCAAAAACTCCCTCATGACATTGAGAGGTTTAGCATGCGAAAAACATTGCAGAGGGATGAGTGTGATAGAATTGATGATAAATATGCAAAGGTTCAAAATAGGTTCAAAGGACATAGTATGTCATCTGGCCCTCCATCTAGCACCAGAAATGTTGATAGTGCTGGACCCACGAACATGTCAAGGGATCTCCTTGGTAAGAAGTCCCAACTAGACCTCAAATTGTTTGGTGTAGGAGTACCAACAGTGGGTCGTACAGTATCGCCCTGATCGTGGTTGCATGTAGAGGCAAGTAACATATCCCTGTTGGTAGTAAGGGTGTGAAATGTGCATGAAGCCTAGGAAGGTGCATGAATCGTTCTAACACATGGAAAATGAGGTGGGTGTGCCCCTTAGAAACCTGTGAAAGCATTTGGCTAAGAAGGGAACACATGAGTGAAGATGCACCACAAACTAGAAAGAAAGTAAGCTAACAATCCAAAGTGATGGTTAAACCAACAACACATTTTAGTAAGATTCATACATACATATACAAAAATATTCTATACACACATTTGTAGGAAAAAAGATACATATATCATTAGAGTAAACAAGATAGCTGAAATATAATAAGAACATATGCATGAAACATGTTGGCTTTGTTATATTAAGAAGTGAAAGTTCCAATCATACAGTACAAACATGAACACTAGTCCCGACAACGGAATGTTACAGTCACAACTGCCTGCTCCTCCAAAGAGATGTACTAGCTCTGCACTATGGAGAAGCCAAGGCTCATTACAATACTCTCCAAGATTTCCCTAAGATAATCCTATCAGAAGCTTAGCTGACCAAAAGCATCTATAATGAGTTATGATGGAATATATATAGCAAAGGGTGGGGTGACCCTTGACATTCCCCCTTGTGACTATTCATCTACTCTCATGACTCTTCAACTACTCTATGACTGTTACATTCAGCTATTAACACTTGAACTTCCACTTGACAAGACAAAATAGGCTTGAGACAGCCATGCAAGACATCATTATGACGCAGACAACTATGGGAAGACCAAATCTTCGACATCCTTACGATGGTCAAAGGTAACGAATGGATGCCAAGCTTTGTAGTCCGCGATGGTGTCCATGTATTCTATGGTGACATATTTCTGGAAACGAACTCTTGCCTCTATTACATCTGGGTACACTTCTTTGGCTCATCTGTCCAACTCTTCTAATAACATGTGCATCATTGTCTTGAGTTTGGACCAGTGACATACTAATAGATGGTGTCTGCACTGATTGCCATTTCTGCGCTAGTGGCTATATGCATCAACTCGTCAAAGTTCAAGTTAAGCTCCAGTCAAATTTGTGCCTTTGTCTTTGCCTCGGTGAGTGTCACAATGGATGGGATCATATGTGCATGGACAACAACATCGATGCTTTTGAATACCCATGCATGGGAATCCTGCAAACTAGTGACGAGTTGTGGGAGTTCTTCATAGTTCTAGATTTGACTCCGGATATGTGCCTTCACCTCAAGCGCTTTGGGCTTCATCATCTTAGGCAAGTGTAACAAGGCTCCCTTGTATCCCATTGTCCATTTTTACATGTCATCAATAGGAGTATGCAATTTTGAAAAGATACGTGCTCTCTTAGCACATCGCTGCAGCCAACCGTTGAAATGGACAACTGCCTTATGCACAGTACCAAATCTAGAACACAATGCTTGAATGACTGTCTCAAGGGATGATACTTCAACCAATATCGCCTTCTTCAACTCTACTTGGATAGATGCTATAACTAGTTCTCCTCCCTACTTGGTCGTTTGTAACTCCTTAGCCATTCGCTCATTCTCTATTATCAAGAAGAGAACACTTGAGCTAGTGGCTTCAACATATGCTCTGGTAGCATCGGCCAATGTTGTTGGATGGTTGTGCACATCATATACAATCACTCATTCCTAAAACTATGTAGGAGATTTGTGGTCATCCAGAGTAGGCTCTCTAGGTGAGTGCACAACTCTATGATGTGACTCATTGAATTATATGTTATACATCTCTTCTTCTAGATTGTCTCCAACGATCTCAGTATCTCCTTAGTTAATTGGGAATTTCTCTGCTTTTGGATCTGTTAAGTTGGTGGGTTGACCTCTTGGTGGTAAGGCCTGAGTTCGATGTCTTTATCTATCTCTAGTTGGTCCATATTTGTATCCACCTTCTCAAGTGCTCATTCAATCTCTTGAGTGAAGTCCTGCTCCTACGACTTCTCACCCTGTCTCTTTTGTGCCAGCTACTCGAATGATTGTACTATCTATATGGGTGTAGTTTCATCTATATGTACATGTGGCACCCCCTACTGCACCTATTTTGTTGTGCTTCCTTCTCTTGTCTGTGAAACTCTTGTTCCTTCCGAAGTTGCTCCTTCAACTCATGCAAGTCCTTCATTGTTTCCTCCATCCTTTGTTTTTATCTCTACCTTTGCGTGATCCTCCTTTCATGATGTTACCTCTTCACCTCTATTTCCAAAGCTTCTTTTTTCACAAGTGGGTCTACTTTGAACTTGAATATTTTCTCTTCCTCTACGTTGTTGACAATATTCATCTTGCCTTTATTGTGCGCCAGTATGTTTACCTCTGCTACTGTTGCTCTCTTGGATGTTGCTTCATGCTGCTTTGCTAACCATTCCATAGTGATGTCAATCAGTTCATTGGGCCTAAAGAAGTTGTGAAAATATCTCCATGGTTCTTCCTCAACCCAATGACATGCCCCATGGGTCAAAGGAAACTTTACTCTCATACAACGATCCTTCACAAAACAATGAGGGTCATATGGATTATAGCTTCTGGTGCCGAAATGATATTTCTTGAATTCTTCTGTCTCGGCATATGCATGCTTGAGATTCTGTATCTCATACAACCTGATCCACAATGGAAGAGTGGGCCAAGATGCCTTCTTCTTCCGGTGCAACCTAGCTAACATTCCTACCGAGATGTGGTATGATACTTCTTGCATGATGAGCGTGTCCATGGAAAACGTTGGCATAACATGCAGAGGCTTCTTTTCACTATACATTAATATGAAGGTGATAAGAGGTGAGGCATACCAATACACTATGTCGATCAATGCCTCCATTTCTTCCTTCGACATTCAAGGTGGATCTTGCTCAAATATCATCTTCTACACCGAGGTGAAAAAATGATCTGACAAATTTTTGATGGCTCCTCTGAAGATGCATTTGGAAAATAGTTTACAATAAGTATTCACATAGGTTTCTCATGATGCACATGCCCACTTCAAGCCCAAGAACTTCTTATGGGCACAAATTGCATCCAAGATGTAAGCAAACATGTAGATCGTTTCTTGCTAACATTTGGGTGATTGTCAAGATCCTATTATTTATTCCTTCAGCCTGTGAGAAAACATATTGGACTAGTTGCATGCTTTGCCTTCACTGGCCAGTTGGTCTAATGTGATCACCCGACTCTGTGGGAAGGTCTCTATGCTCTCTTGGCCATACAAGTGACATGCAAGATGGCCAAGTACTAATATTCCTTCCACAGTATCTTTGTCTTGTAAATTTGGTTAGGTGTCATCCTGAATTTGGCTAGCTCCTTCACCTAGTTCTTTAAGATATCCCTGGAGTTGGTATTGTTGCTAGGAATGCTGAAGGGTGTCTCCATGGTGATTACTGGCTTTGGCAAGTGGTACATCTATTGATAGTCATATGCCTTGAAAGTAGAAATATCTGTCCCGATGGCACTGCTCAATGTCATCATCTCGGGGTCATTGCGCAATACAGTCCAATGTATCATGTCCGCACATGGGAATGAGGAATGAGGGATATCTACATGCAATCTAGTACAAGCCAGACTTGTGAATGGTCACATAGACTTGGAGGTATTTAATATTTTCCCCAAATGTGCCTGAGAATGCATAATTGAACTCTTGCCATTTCATCTTGATGTCTTTATCTACGATCATCTTGGTGTCTTCGTATATCAAAAAACTCATAGACACTCGCTGAACTGTTGCTCCAATTGCACTTATGTTGGTGTCCTTTGATCTTGCTCTCCTAAATTCCATTGATCCTAAACTAATGAGAGATGGATGAACACCTACTATATCTGGAGACATGGAGACATGCAAGAAATAAATATTTCAGTTAAAATCAAAGAAAACTTGAGCGATGACATGTGAAATACCCAGGGAACTGCTGGCAAGGATTGTGCAATTTTCACTGGGAGGTCAAGAGACTGACTGTTAGAACTACACAAAATGTAGTATGAACTATCGGGAGGTTGATTAACTCCTGGACTTGCGTAATGTGTAATCCACACTAGCTTGGTAGGTGTTCAAATTGCGCAATTTCTGCTGGCAAGTGATGCAAGCCTAGGGATTGCATTCTGCAATTTTCTAGGCTAGTAGTCAGTGCCTCTCAAAATTGTGTAAAGTAAGACTGGAGGGCACACACTGGCCAGATTTTTGAATTTTCTAGGAGGAAGTCAGAGCCTTCCCTCTCAGAATTTGCAATGTTGTCCAGGCAAGGTAGAGTCCAGGCAAAGATTACCCAGACTCGTCGACGAGAAACTGAAAGCAAATGAAGATGTGAATGTATGGTGAGACTAAGTGTAAGCGGGAGCGAATGATCATGCATGCAAAATAGTGAATGCAAGATTTAGAAAATGGAACAACATGCATGTGTGTGAAATGAGTTTCCAAATCGACGATCGTTCATGAAAAACAATGTCATGCATGCTACAGCAATGAGATGCTAAAGAAAACTAAAATGATTCTTTTACAAGTTAACATGCATGCAAATGACAAAAATAATTCATAGAAATCAACCAGATAGCACTCACATAAGCCAAAACACAAAAAGCAACAAAAATGTTGCAAAATATAAGTAAAGTTGACTTACCCAGAAATAGCTGAGCTGGATGTGCCAAAGACTCCTAGATGTATTGTGGGATGTCAGAGCTCCAAGATTGACGTGAAGAATGAACTATGAAGCAAATAATAAATAATTTTTAGGCTCATGATGTGCATGCCACAAATCTAGGTAAAAGCGACTCTTGGAGGAAATTTTCTAAAACGCTCTTTGCATGTTACCTCTGGCTACTAAAAATAGATCCCTAAAATCTAGGGATGTTTTTGCATGTTTCTTTTTGTCATTTCAGGAAAAGGCAGCCCATGCGTGAAAATCAAGTTTTTTGGTCTCCGAGAGAACCAGTCAACCTACAGGCACATGTAACAAATTTCTTGACTGAGAGGGATTTTTTCTATTTCTGGGAAGAAGTTAGGCTGACTATCTAAAGGGATTGTGCAATTTTTGGAAGCAACTGACTACTGCCCAAAATCATGCAATTTTTGGGCTGAGCTGCACTGTTGGGCTAGATTCCACAATTCTCTAGAGGAAGGTTGTTTGATAAGATTGTGCAACTTTTGGGCCCAATAGGTTACGAGTCATATTTGTGCAATTTCTAGAGGGAAGGCTAGTTCCCCTCTAGAATTGCGCACTTTTATGAGGGAGTTGCTCAACCAGCAGCTGGACCAAGTCTAGAGAGGTACCCTATGAGAGGATTGAAGCAAAGAATGATGCATAGGTTGGCAAGCTACTAAAAAACAAATGAAGCTTTTGTACTTAACAGTGCAAGACATGTTGTTAGGATGGTTGGTAGGGAGGCTCCAAAAAAAAGCTAAGGAAAAATTTTGGAGGGTAGTTGTAGCCACTTAAACAAGAAACTAAAACCAAAATCCGTAGATGCATCTACCACAACGGATTCTATGCAGTGCAACCAAATGGTTGGAAAGACTGCAAATCATAATGAATTATCTATTAAAAGAGCAAGGTCAAGTGGATCAAATGAGAAAATTTTCCTACCATCTAACACAGGCCAATGTGATTATAATGAAGCAATTCCTTCCAAAGATAAATTTGGACTTAAGAAAAATTGAGATCTAACAAGTTGCAAAATCATACTCAAAGTGATGTTATCTCACTTCAAGTTATGATTCTTGTGAATGGACTGGAATTTCCAGCTACTGCAAAGACACTGCAACTTCCTTCCACCAGAAAGACTGTAAGTAAAAGTGATCATACAAATAATGTGAGAATAAAGAAGATCATGCCAAGATGGATGGATGAAAAATAAGACATCATGTTTATTTTGGGAGATAAGAAAAGAACTAAGAATAAAATCTCACCATGACACCACAAATCACCTTGGTAAGATTTATGCTTCTGATGAAACACTTCTTGCAGCATTCAAGGCTGCAATGATTAGGACACATGGAAATGACATAAGTGATAGAACTAATAGATCTCATCTCAAAGTGATCCACCAACCGCTAAAGAGAGGGAAGATACGAGAAGATCTAAAAAAGAAACTATATGGTACTGGAAATGGAAAACTTTGTGCTTGGGATATTGAATTCTAGAAAGATAGGTGTGATAAAAAAAACAACTCAAGAAGGTTGCGAAACCTGATTCATCATGAATATCTTGAAAAGGAGCCTTGATGCATGTTTTAAATCTATAAAAATTGAACATATGGGTGAAACATAGGTAGTTAATCCAATATTTTCAAGGTTATATATAGAAGATACCACTTTATTCCCAAGAAAATATGATATCAAGCCACTTTCTTCTTATTTAAATTAAGAAAATGTACAAGTAGGCATATTTGATGTTGATTCCAAGCCTCTCAAGCTAGAAAGAACATGCAACAATACCAATATCTTGTGCTAGATTCCAAGCTCTAAGGTAGATACTACAGCTAGAAGTGTTCATCCAACTAAGTATGATATAGACAGTAAGAAGTTGAATTCCTCTCTAAACAGTGAAACACTACAAACAATAGTAGTATAATAGAAAACTTGCAACTCTAGTGATGTGAAACTTGATAAAAGGAAATGGCCTCTAGAGGTGCTTGGAAGAAAGATAGGTAGCAATGAAAGGAAAACTGAAGCAAGCCTAGGGAAAATATATAGCTCCCCATTACTGGTATTTTTTCTTTGATGCAGGATTGTGCAGGGATTTAATCTTCTGTCAGAGTTTAAGTTGCTAGTTTGTGAATATATGTCCTATATTTGAATTTTCTCGTTTTATGTTGTGAGTGGAAAGCTAGTATCTTATGTCTTTTATGTGTGAATTTGAATAGATTCAAGTACCTTAAGATATGAGTCCAATCTTTTCTTTTGTGGACTTACTTCTGATAGTCATCATATTGTGAAATCCCCAATTGCGAATAATATGGAAGACGAAAGTGGAATGTTTGCATGGTTTCATAATGCTTCAAATGATAAAATCTAAGATAAATCACATGCAAGTATAGGAGGTGATAACCATGGAGAAAAGAATTACATTGTAGAGGAGAGAGTGATGTATGGAGGGCCAATTGAAACAAACAATGGGAGAGTAAGAAATTAAAGGAGGAAGTTGGATCCAAAATGGATAGATGCATCTACCACAACGGATTCTGTGCAGTGCGTCCAAATGGTTGGAAAGACTGCAAAGCATAATTAAATATCTATTAAAATATCAAGGTCAAGTGGATAGAATGAGAATATTTTCCTGCCATCTAACAAAGGTCGATGTGATGCTAATGAAGCAACTACTTCCACATATAATTTTGGACTTAAGGAAAAAATTATATCTAACAAGTTTGAAAATTCATACTCAAAGTGATGTTATCTCACCTCAAGTTATGACTCTTGTGAAGGGACTGGAACTTCCAGCTACTACAAGCACACTGCAACATTCTTCCACCAGAAAGACTGTAAGTAAATGTGATCATATAAATAGTGTGAGAATAAAGAATATCATTCCAAGTCGGATGGATGAAAATAAGACATCATGTTTAGTCCAGGAGCTAAGAAATGAACTAAGAATAACATATGACCATGACACCATAGATGACCTTGGTAAGATTGATGCTTCTGATGAAACACTTCTTGCAGCAATTAAGGCTACAATGATTAGAATATGTGCAAATGACCGAAGTGATAGAACTAATAGATCTCATATCAAAGTGATCCACCAACCACTAAAGAGAGAGAAGATACGAGAATATCTCACAAAGAAACTATATGGTACTAGAAATGGAAAAATTCATCCTTGGGAGATTGAATTCTAGAAAGACAGGTGTGATAAAACAAAACAACTCAAGAAGGTTGAGAAACCTGATTCCATCATGAATCTTTTCAAAAAGAGCCTTGATGCATGTTCTAAATATATAGAAATTGAACATATGTGTGAAACAAAGGTAGTTGATTCAATATTTTCAAGGTTATATATAACAGATACCTCTTTATTCCCAAAAAAATATGATATCAAGCCACTTTCTTCTTATTTAAATTCAGGAAATGTAAAATTAAGCATATCTAATTCTGAGTCCAAACCAGTCAAGTTAGAAAGTACATGCAACAGTACCAATAGCATGTGCTAGATTCCAAGCTTTATGGTAGATATTGCAGCTGGAAGTGTTCATACAACTAAGCATGATACAAAGAATAAGAAGTTGAATTCCTCTCTAAACAGTGAAACACTATAAACAACAATAGTACAATAGAAAAGTGGCGACTCTAGTGATGTGAAACTTGATAAAAGGAAATGGGATCTAGAGCTACTTGTAAGAAAGAAAGGTAGTGATGAAAGCAAAACTAAAGAAAACCTAGAAAGAATGGATAGCTTTCCATTACTGGTAATTTCTTCGTTGTAGGATTGTGTAGGGGTTTAATCTTCTGTCAGATTTTAAGTTGCTAGTTTGTGAATAAATGTCCTATATTTACATTGTCTCATTTTAAGTTGTTAGTGGAAAGCTAGTATTTTATGTCTCTTGTTTGTGAATTAGTGTTAGGTGTTGAGCCTAGTTATCTTCTATATTCAAAGGTATCACCACATTGGACCCGAGTTCGTAACGGTGTATTCACTGCAAGGGGGGTCCAGATGGAGGGGGAAGGGGGGGAACATCCCCGGAGCTAAAAATAGATGTAAAATTTCCTTGTAAAATGTTGTAATTTCGTACTCAATCTGGGCCATTCATTAGGCAAAGATCTGATGGTATAAATTACATTTAATTTAGGGTTTTTTTCCCTGTAAGGCAAACCCTCACTATATATGAGGGAATTGTATTATGTCTATGTAGATCTATATTCTGAGGTAAGAAGAGAGAGGAGATTGAGAGCGAAGAGGTAATTACAGAAGATCTACTGTAGGTTATATCTCTTTAGTTTACTAGATAATATAAAAGGAAGGACTAGTTGTTTCTCTATGGACGTAGCCCAAACTGGGTGAATCATGTATATACGTGTCTCTCTTGTTTTATGTGCTTTCTGTGTTTATATTTCTACAATATTTTATGTGTTCCATTTCTCTATAATATATAATTTTCTAACAACTGGTATCAAATATGAAGGTTTATTTGGATGATAAACTCACAGGAGAGAAGGGTTCCTGGTTCGAGTGGGAGAAATGGCAGAAGATGGTTGGTTTAGGGTTAAAACATTTAATGGCCAAAACTACAATTGTGTAAGATGAAAATGGAATATTATATGTACTAGATAGATCTATACCAACCATTGAGCAGAAAGGAAAATACGCCGTTGAGTATGTGTTTTGGAGAATTTGGTATCTACGGATAAATACTAATTCCCTAGATAAGTAGTTGTATCTAGAACAAAAGTTTAACATGCTTTAGAATTTTACTATAAGTAATAGATAAGATGAGAAGATAAGAAGACCTACTTGTAGTTTCACTTTCCTCTCATCTCCCTTGTATCGATCTTGTCGCTCCTTCCTATACTTAATATGCTTGAGAAGTAGCCTGTAAACACAAAAGAAAACAAAGAACTGATCAAAGCACATGATCTATTGAATATAAGTGAAAGGAATCAGATACAATTCACATATATAAGCATTATGAAATAATACAAACATATGGGAAAAAGGTTCAAACATTTTATTAGATAGAAGAAGGAATTGCAACCATTGGTGTCTGATTCAAAGCCATTCCTCCAGCTTAGATCCCATCCACATCACATCAAAAGCATGACAAACTTGTAGCATTACAATAATTGCTTCAAAGCCAAATCTCATAGCGACATTATCTCCTTACAATTCAACATAATCCAGCCCTTCATCACTTAGATGAGTAGTCAATTTATAGGAAGATGGAGGAGGTTTTTTCATAAATGGTGGCATTGAATGGCCTTCCATACTTAGAAATAGTTCCATGGAGGAAGGAATGAGAGGATAGGATGCACCTTAACTCATTCCTGATGCATTTTTGAGCTCATAAGAGTTGATAAGTGAGGGAACCTTCTAGATGACTCCAAAAGATAAGAATATTCCCCAAACCCTATGTGAATTTCACTCATTCTCGCCCAGCACAGGTGAAAGGAAATATAAGTTCTGTACAAAGCACCCCGGCAGTGGACTCAATTGCTCTGTAATGCACCTTTAGAAGGGATTACCTGCACTGGTCCCTCTAGAGGCTATTTCTGGATGTCTTCACGTCATGAAACTGTCTGGGAAGGAGGCATTCAAAGGGGTGACTTGTTTAGGGCTTGAAGCAACTAAAATTAGAGTTTGATGAGACCTAAAAAACTGATTTGGATGTTGGGATTTGATGTGCCCAAATGGATCTGTAACAACTGCCCCCTAAAGCATGAAGTCAGAAAAATGCCAATGTCGAATGAAATGCTTTACAATGTGATGAGGAGGTATCAAAATGGAAGGTGACTTGCATCAATTACAATACATATATCACGATATTTGATTCTACATGAATTGTTGAGGGAAGGAATACCTATGATCAGCTTATAAACTTTCATTACATGTACATAAATAGACATGTATAGATATAGACCCATGATCAGAATGACCATCAATGTAAAGCCATTGTACATATGATTTAGTACTCCTGAAATCATAGCCTGGATGGATGAAACTAGATCCTGGGTCTTCTATCTCATTCAATCATTTGTTCAAGTATGAGTGTAACCATGTGAATATGTGATCTGAAGTCGAACATGGGAATACATCATCTGATTAGTAGCCAATAATGTAAGTTGTTAACATATGCGAGAGAAATCACTGATAATTATAATGATCCTCAAGGTACTACAATACATTCTGCATGGTGTGAATGGATGATTTGATGTCGAACACCATACAAAATCTTTCGGTTGAAGGCCATTGATGTATTCCTATCGTTGGAAGTGAGAAACCTGTCGTTAATGCATGCAAACCTCAAGGTATTGAAGGAGTGTTTCTAAGTCAACTTCTTGGATAATAAACTGATGTCAACAAGAAGCAACTCGTTGCAGGAGGGCCTTGATGTATCCCACATCAACAACCTAAAACGAGTGTAGTGATTTTTGAGATGGAAGTTGATTGACGACATAAGGTTCAGGAATGGCGATCATGAAAATGAAGGTTTATGGTATTGCAAAGGATGAATTTTGACTGGATGACTTCTCTTGAAAATGTCAGCGACACAGAAATGAATTGGTATCATTGACCCAAAATAAAGTGATGGATGGTATGATAGACCAGTGGTGTGATAACCATCAAGCTAATAACCCAACCCAGATAGTCATGGTGATGGAATGAAAGTGTCATGTTCAAGAGCGACCTACTACTATAAAGTGGTTTTCCCCTTTTTCCCATTTTCCCCAGTCATTGTTGACCAGTACCTCTTTATTCTTATCAAGCTTGAGGAGGATAACATATGCTTGCTATATAATTTCACCCTTCAGGTGAATCCATCACTATTTGATGTTTTAATGAGTCTAGCGAAGGTGAAACTTGCTTTTGTCTAGATGGACAAGTTTATCGCTATTTGATGTTTTAACAAGTCTAGCGAAGGTGCAACTCGCTCTTGTCTAGATGGACAAGTTTATCACTATTTGATGTTTTAATGAGTTTAATGACAAAGATAACTTAGTCCTTCTCATGTTTAGAGGGTTTGAAAAGGGACGGAAAGAAAACTCCACAAGTTATTTTTCGTAAATTAATCTCTCAAGCCTGAAAAAGCATAAAATAATACAAGAGAGATATCATTTCCTATCCGTTAATGAGCTATAAAGGACAAGCGCTTGGCTATATTTTCATGTTTAGAGAGTCTGAAAAGAGCTTAAAGAGGATTCTGAGGGGGTTCCGTTTTCGTTTTTAACAGAGCTCGAAAAAGAGATAAAAGTGTGCTCTGTGGTCAAAGGTACAATTTACAATTGAGCACGTTGAATTCTATAAGTTAGTTGCAAAACCTACTCAAAACACCATCAAATGGATTAAAAATATCTGTTTCATAGTGTTAGTTCCAGTCTTCGCAGCCTGTCACCAGGGATCAACATGAGCTCTTAATATGTCTGGTTTTGTTAGATGTTTTGCACATGATGTTCATCACAAAACATGTCACAAGTGTGTGCATCAGAAGAAGCCTGAAAAAATGTTTCCAATGGTATATCACTCCTATAACTGGTTCCTGGACTAGAAGAAATGAATGAGTGATTCTTGGTTATGCATGTTTTGAGGTCAGTTGCTGCACACAATGACAAGTTTAGTACAAAATCAGTTTCTGAAATAATGGTAAGGAATTTTTAAAAAGTGAAAGAGGTTTTTGTTCATCACATACCAAATAACAAAAACGTCCTTGAGTTTGTGCACATATGCTACTATGTGGGAGATATATAGTCATATTTGGAGACTACATTAAAACAAAGCAAACGTTTCATATTTTTTACTGTTTTAGTCATTTTAGTGCGGGGCCATTTTACGACAGATGGAAAGTAATTTTACAAAACCCAATGATGTTTTTGTTAAGCACAAGCCATATAAAAAAAATGTCTTTCATTTTAGTCACAGGTGTCATGGATTGGAATATGTGACTAGATCTTTACAACTCATTTTCACAGATTTAAATTTTTAATGATTTTATGTTTTAGAGATGATTTTGTGGAACAGAGTGCGAGAAAATGGAAAACAATTTCCCAAATGTGAGAGATATTTTTCTCCATAATGACCTTATCTACAAAAACCTTTTTCAGTTTTGTAACAGGTGCTATGGTTTAGGAGATACGAGTTCATCTTCAACACCTAGTTTCAGAAATTCAGCCCAAGTTTTATGTAAATGATTCTATTTGAAGAAAATGGTTGAGCTCAATTCCCTTAGTACAAGGATGAGAAAATGTATATATTTTATGAATTTCATAGTGTAGGGGTTGGATTTTGGTAGCAAAGAAGCCTTTGGACTGTGTAAAGTTTTATTGAATATCATAATAAAGTAGTTTTTGCTCTTTGGATCTGGGATTCATCACGGTGCTGCTGTTTAGTATGTTTTTCCTGTAATTTATTTACACATTATTTTTTTTTTGCCCTGTTACAGCATTATCTAAGTGATATGTTAGGAATTCATCCATAATCATGCTCCTTTCATGATGATTTTGTTGTTAGTTGTAATGGTTGTCTTAGCAGAATTCATCCTTGGCTAGATGCTCTGTAGAGCAACCTCGTGATTCTCTTTCATCTAAAGTTGCTGTTGCAGATTCGTCATTTGTCTAATGCCTACAGGGCAGCGGACTTTCTCTCCTATACTTCTCACATTTACAATCTTCACTTGGCTGAACATGGCACTTAATTTTCCCTAGGTTTTCTAGTAGAAATTGGCATCAATTCGATAGTCCAAATCATCCTTTCTATTGTTGTTTTGACCCAAAACAAATCCAATCAAACTCCTTTACATCTATACCTAGCCTAAGATCAGTAATCAAATTAGTCATCTCAAGCCTTTAGTGAGCATAATTAGCTGAGATTGACCCAGAGAGAGCCCTTTCCTGACCTGGTAGGGCTAGCTACCAGGCTGAGCATGGTTTGATGTGGACCTAGAATCTTACCTTTTCAGCCTGAGGTAAATCTAGGCTCTAACACATAAGCAAAAATAGATAAATACTAATGTTTACTCGACTAATGAACATGAAATCAACATAAAACAAGTTTTTACCATGACATTTTACCATTTGGAACTTACCATTCAGTTTTGTGCTCTGAGCTTAGTTTTCACCTCAATCTTCACCAGTTGATTATAAGAGATTCTATGGACCATTTCTCGAGACATCTAGACCAGGTAAGAACTAAACCTCTCTACTTACTTTTCAAGTTATTATTTTGTCATTTGATGCCAGTTTTAGGATTTTTGGGGCCCCAGGGGTTTAATTATTTTCCTTGGGATCAATGTAGGATTTCACATAAGAAATTGAGTTAAAGGGCACCCAGATAAAAGGTTTCATACTTTGTAGTTCATTGACTCTGTGCATGGGTTGCGCTGGGAAAATTTCCCAAGTTTGATTTAGCTATTTGCTCCAAAATTTGTCCTATTTTTTGCATGGAAAGGATCCTAATTAATCTTATGATTGTGTTTTAGGCTTTCATCGGATCATAATGTCAATTACATGGCAAGAAAGAGAGCATGAAGAACAATACATGGTTTCCATAAACAATCCAGGTATATTTGAGGCCCTCAAAAACTGCAGGTTACTGAAATACTTCAAGTTATCCAGAATGAGGCAACAAATATAACTACTACAGTTCCTTGTTCATGCACAGGATCTGACAAATCAGACCTTTTACATTAGGGAAAGTATGGTCCCTATTACCATTGATGATATCTACTTTCTTACTAGACTATCGAGTGAGGTGCTCCCATCTCACTTTCTAGATTTGCCCATGGAGGTGAATTAGTGAGAGATTATATTAGACAGTTTTGATGGCCAGGTACACAACCTAGCAACGATGGGAAAATAAACATCAAGGATGTAGGTGATTTGCCTTTGAGAATGATCCTCTTCATAATCACAAAATTGGCTAGCAGTGTGACACTATATCTGGTGAACAGTTCTTATATACAGTATGCACTGGAGTGTCTAGAGCCAAAAGTTTTCAACTGGTGCAAGGCTATGCTTTCTTCACTGAAAGAACAACTGACTAAGGTAAAAAATGGTAAGGCTAAGAATTTCTGCTATGGTTTGATCTTAATCACTTTTACCTTAGAGAGAATCCCGTTGATGCAATGACAGCATGTATCACTAGATGTAGTTGGTCCTAGAGATCCACGTATGCAGAGTTGGGTTGAATTGATGGCTCAACATGTGGGTCAGTCAACAATCACTTTTTTCCACTGCATTCTTCAGTTGGCTCAAGCAACAACATCTTGTCATCAAATAGCATCCATACTTAGGGATGGATTTCTTTGGAGATCCATATTTGATTCTACTAGTCGGAGTACAATGTGCTCCTATGGGTAAGTAGTTTGACCAAAATGTTTTTTGATTTTTCAAGTTTCTACATGTTTTTTGTGTTTTTAATGTTTCCAAGACTAAACTAAAAATCACTCTTATGGATGCCAATGTGTGTACTGTTCGACCTATGTGACACCAACAGGTTGCAGGTGGACTAGCGCAGAGAAACGTCAGGAGAGAAGTTCTCCAGGACTTGGATTTGGCCAAGACCTTAGCAAAGTTGTAGGATCACATAGAGGGATTATCCCTTGGTATTCTGGATGTACGAATCAATGAGTTACCTATGAGGCTGCAGTGCCACACTATTGGTGTTCCTAGCCGTTGGGCGAGGATTTTGCGCATGATAGCATAGGTTGTGACCTGTTACCATGAGCACCACTAGATCTACTGAGGATGTTTTGTATGAATTTTGAGTTTTTGGGTCAAATGATCAAACATGTCTTGGACACAAATTTTGTAAAATCTTTTAAAACACCTATCTATTTTACTTTCAGAGTTTTCTACAGTTATATGCAATCCTATTCAGCTGATGATGTGAATTGAAAATATTACTTTTACATGTGTCGCAAATGTCTATTTAACACATAATTTGAGAGAGAATTAGTTAATGGGTTAAGATTTATGGAAATATGTTGATATTGAATGTGTTCAAAATGTATTTCCAAAATACAAACTCTAAGGAACATACGAAAAATTGTTGAATTTTGGACAATATAAAAGTTTTTTAGTTGTGTTACATTGATTTGCAAGTCCAGCCTAATGATGATTCTGAAAATTCCAAGTGAAATGGCACCAGAGAGTATTTCAACCATCGCGCTATACTCAGTGATGTTGTTCATTGATCAAATAATACAAATCCCTTGGAAACCCACTAATTTTCCACTTGGAGTGAAAATATCCCATGCTGCAGAAGACAAGTTTTGCGTACTACAACTAGTACCATCGGCGTAACCAACAAAAGGTTCCAAAGACTCCGACTTCTGAAACAAATGCAAAGTAGGTTACTAACGAAATAAAAGTCTCTAAAAGATACACAGGCACACACATGGACTGAAAGTATATATAC
The DNA here is from genome assembly GCA_000404065.3 of Pinus taeda. Lineage (NCBI taxonomy): Eukaryota > Viridiplantae > Streptophyta > Pinopsida > Pinales > Pinaceae > Pinus > Pinus taeda. Next base: position 142,273 of record APFE031569485.1, read on the forward strand.
AGTGATTTTGACTACACTTAATAAAACATAGTAATGTTTGAGGTACAACCAATTTCGGGGCTGCAACAATGAAATCCCATCATAATCTACTAACTCGTAGGCACCTTTTGCCAGAACACGCTTGACAATATAAGGACCCATCCACATTGGTTCAAATTTCCCTGCTCCATGTTTATCAGCTTCCTGATCATAAAGCAAGACCAAGTCTCCTTTTGAGAAGATACGAGGCTTGACATTTCTATCATATTGTGCATTAATATGTTTCTTATGTGCTTCGTTAGCCAATGCAGCATCACAATGAGTTTCATACAGATGGATTAATTCCAAGAAATGTGCTTCTTATTCAGAAGTGTCAGGTAACAGGTCAATCGCGAGTTTGAGAGATGAAATTTTGCATTGTATCGATAAGAGTGATTCCAAACCATACACCAACTGAAAGTGTGTGAATCTAGTTGCATTTCTGACCAAGGTTCGATGTGCCCACAATGCAGAGTACAGGATTAAGTGCCAGTTTTTCTTATGAACCTATCAGTCTCTGCAACATCTACTTCAGGACTTTGTTGATGGCCTCAACTTGTCCATTCGCTTGCGGGTAATAAGGGACAGAGCTATCATGTGACAATCCTAACTTAGCAGTCAACTCAACCATCATGTGATTGAAAAAAAGCGACCCATGATCTGTAACTATGGCTTGTGGTACACCAAACTAGGTAACCACATGGTTAAAAAAGAAAAGAGACGCAGTTTTGCTGTTGTTGTTCAATGTTGGCATCGCCTCAGCCCATTTGGTAAAATAGTCAACGACGACTATAATATACCCATGCCCCCCAGCTGAGGTGGGGTTACATGTCATAAAGTCAATGCCCCATTTGAAAATGGGCCCATAACAATGACTAAATGCAATGGTGCAGGTGGTAATCTAGTTTTTCAGTCATATATCTAGCATGCATGACAATTTCTGACAGCAATAATACAATCTTTGATATAATTGGCTAGAAGTATCTAGCATGGAGAATTCTCTGTGCATCCAAATAAGTTTCCACCATAGGCACCTAAATGAAAATAATTCAAGGCTTTCTTGGCTTCCTCATGTTTGAGGCACCTCCATAAAACTATATCGATATCACGACCATAAAGAGTGTCGACAATGAGCAGATAATATTTGGCTTGGTAACGAATACGTCATTGTTGCGAGTGAGAGGCATCAAGCAAGCAAGTTTGCATCTAGAGACAGATCAATATATCTCCATACCATGTGTTAGATGACAATATTAGAAATAGAGACTCATCCAAAATCGATGGTTCAGATGTCGAATCAATGGAGGTCAAGGGAAGGTCGCAAAGTAACTTTGCGAAAACTAGAGATTTCTTTGATTTTGACTTGATGAATTCCAAATGAAATTCGTGTAAAATAACTATCCATTTTGAGTATTTCCCCGCCAAAAAATTGACGTGACAGAATGTATGTCATAGGGTCGTAATCCAAAATGACAGTTGTTTTCCGTAACAGGATGTAATCACGAAATATTTGAATAGCTTTCACAACTACCAAATCTAGTTTTTTGACATAAGAGTACTTACTTTCTGTATCGTTGATATTACAGCGCAAGTAATAAATGAGATTTTCAATCCCATTTTCTTCCTAGACTAAAACCATGCCAATGGTTATATCTGCAGTGGCGAGATACTGATAATAGTCATTTTGGTAATTTGGAGAATAGATTAATGAAGCTCTAATCAAGGTATCTTTAAGAGAATCAAAGGAATCTTGCGCAACCTGATCCTAATGGAAGGGTATATCATTTTTAAAAAGATGTGTAAAAACTTAAGCCATCTTAGCATAATTACAAATGAACCTCCTCAGAAAGTTTGCTTTCCCTTGGAATCTTTGTAACTGTAAAAGAGTTGAAGGTGGAGGCAAATCCAGAATTGCATGAACCTTTAATGGATCGAGTCTAATCCCCTCTCTAGACACTACAAATCTGAGCAATCGACCAGAACCAACACAAAACACACATTTGTGTGGATAGAGTCATATCTTGTAGTGTTGGCACTGTGAAAATATTGCTCTAAAATGTTGCAGGCGATCAGTCCACTTTCATGAATGAGCAGGTAAATTGTTAAGGTAAGGTTGAACAATGTGCTTGATATCATGGAAGGAATAATTCATTTCCCTCTGAAATGTGGCCCCGACATTATTCAAACGGAATGAGAGTTTACTATAGGATAATGTGCCCCATGGAAAAATAAAAGTTGTTTTCGGTTGGTCCTGTGGGCAGATATTGATTTGATTATAGCCAAAAAATGCATCCATAAATGAGAATATTTCGCATCTGGCATATTCATCAATAATCTGGTCGATAAAAGGAGTAGGATAATTGTCCTTTGGACATGCCCGATTTACATCCCTATAATCGACACACACTCGAATTTTCCCTTGTTTCTTAATGACAGGAAGAAGGTTTGAAACCCAGCCAGTAAGAGGTATAGGGTAAATGAAACCAGCCCGCAAAAGTTTTTCAACTTTTGCTTTAATTGCATTGGCTTTCTTTGGATGAACAGGTTGAAGCCATTGTCAAATTGGCTTGACAATAGGGTACATTTTGATTTCGTGTTCAACAATACTAGAGTCAATGCCTGGCATCTCCTTGTAAGGCCATGCAAAGATATCTCTAAATTCACGAAAGAGGGTATGGTAACCATCGAGTTCCTATGGAGAACAAGATTTTCCAACATGAATGTTCTCTACAATATTAGGTTTGGTATAAATATTAATAGAAATCGTTTCTTCAATATTTGACAGGTTTCACTCAGATTCTACCGTGTTTATGAAAACTAAATTTGAAAGGAAATCAACAAATGAAGGGTGGTTTAGTTCATTTGAATAATCTTCAATGTCATATGGAAGATGGGAACGATGATGATAATATTCCCAAGGTTCTTCTCTTATCATCATTGATTGGACAATTCCTTCATCCGTAGAATGTATACATGAGAAAGGATCTGAAGAAGTACCATATTCTAAAGAACGGTCACCCATACAATTGGTGAATGTGGATTTGGGATTACCACACAAGCCAGAAAAATTGATTGCTATGCTAATCCAATGGGGCTTAGCGGCATTACCTCAATATTACTATACTCTTCAAAATTGTTGGTAATCCTCCTTAAAACAGATGAGGTGGAGTAAATCATGTTGAAAGTCTCCACTCTTGCCACTTCCACCAAATAAGATGGTGACGGTAGTGTAAAACTACCCATTAGGGAAGGATCCTTAAAGAGACCCAATCAAACACTTTGAAGTGACAATGGGGGTTTGTGTACCAACTGAATGCTTCTTGTAGCCTGTGAACTATTAGAAAAGAAGGCTAGTTGATTGATGACTGTGATTCCACCCTTATGAGGGAATGAAATAGTATGGAAATATGTGGAAACCACAACAGCCATAGCATATACCCATGGACTTCCTAGTAAAATGTTGTAATCGAGGGGTCTGTCAACTACGTCAACTTCAACATTAATTTTTTTCCCCCTAGTTCGATTTTTAGGTTACTCAAAATCCCACAAGCAGTATATGTTCTTCCTTCAAAATATTTTAACATGGTTGGTGATCATGACAACAGTGGTGAATCAAGTGTTTTCCAACAGCTCATTGACATAATGCAAGTAGATGCCCCCTCATCAATAATAGTTCAGTGAACATTCTTATTGAGAGCTTTTCCTTGAATTAGGAAAGCTAACTACGCCAGTAACTATGGTGCATATCCCGCATGGTTAAAAACCACAAGATTAGAATCCATAGGATCTACTCTGCCTATTGCTGATAGTAAAGCCTACTTTTGGGAGGGACAATTTTGTAATACCTCAAGTGTCAACATAGTAGAAGGTGATTGAGCAAGATCTTCCACTATGTTCTAGTTCTAAGCAGCTCGAGCCCAAGCGTTAAATGTCAATTTACGCACAACTCCCTTTGGTGGTTTTATTTTCAATTCTGCTACAATAGGTGGAATATTTTTAGATGAAGTCGAAGTCGAAGGATTAGGTTGATTAGTGGCCTGATTATTCAATGATGATGGTGGATTTACATAATCTTTTTTTCTTTTTGACACTAAAGCTTCATTTTGTGGCTTTGTGATGGATAAAATGAGTACTTGGGATGTGGAAGCATGGTCTGTCATGACCAAAAGTGTCTCCAAGTTTGGAAATGGATCAATCAACACTACAAATGTGTTTGAAGTCTTTAAAAGTTTAGAGACCTCTAAGTAGTGTGGGCAATCTGTCGTAAAATTCTCATCATTACAGATTAGACATGGATAACGAGGTTTCCTTGCCGATGTAGAGGAATCAGATGATTTCTCTTGAGGGGAATTATCTTGTTTCTTTTTGTTTTTCACCTTTTTCTTGCCTCCTGGTTACTTCTGAATTTTTTCCTTTGTCAGATGACACGACATTAATTTTGGAAGTAAGAGTGTTTTTTGATGAATTGGTAGTTTGATTGGTAATTGCCAGAGTTTGACTAGATAGTCTCCCTGCCATTTGCATGCTTGAAGAACCAATCACACCATCATTGGCATGAGAGTCCTTATGCGATTGTGGAGGAGGAGGAACACTGATAGTTGGTTGGGGTGCTTTGGGAATTTTGTCGTAGAACATGTCAGATTGTGTGTAAATCAAATCCAAGTATTGGGCACAAGAAATTACTTGCTCTTCTGTGACAACTCCACCATTTGCCACATCCTCAGTTATTGATGGAAACAAGGATTTTATGAACCACTCAGCTAAAAGCTAATCGGGAACATATGTATTAACCATTCGATGACAATGTCACCACTCATGAATATTATCTGATATATGGGTAGTGGTAGTCTGTTTAAAGCTAGTTAGGAGTTCCATTCCAGTTTCGTATCTGATAGGTAACTGGAAGTGGGTCAGAAATGTAGTGGCTAAAGTCGTAAATTTGTCAAAATAAGCTCTTGGTAACTCAATGTACCATTTAGAAACCAAACCATTAAGTTTTCTTTGTAAAATATGGAGTCTAATTGAATCATCATTTAAGGACTTTGATGAACACCACAAATGAAAGGTCATGACATGATTTGATGGGTCTTCTCCAAGATTTCCATTGAATTTTGGAATGTCATAAGGTAACTTATGCTGAATTATCAGCCACCAAGGTGCATATAAGATTGTATCATTGAGCAAATTTAAATCTGGTAATTCTAAAGTTGCTACAAATGGCAACTGTCGATTCAAGTCAGGTTGAACATACCTAGGATATGATGGAATTTCTTGAGCAATAGGTCTTTGCATACCAACATAAGGCATCTACATTTGGTAACCTTGGTAGGGTTGTTGTTGAAAAAATCCGACATAAGGTGGTTGTTGATAACCAGTTTGAATTTGTGGTTGTCCATAACCTGCAAAGGCTTGTTGACCAGGACCTTGGTAAGCTTGATATTGTCTAAGCCCAGGTTGAGCCTGTTGGGAAAGTCCAAATTGGGGTTGGAATTGTTGGAATTGGGGTTGTTTAAATTGAGGTTGCCACAGTTATTGAATCAACTTTTTTTGTTGTTGGTACAACTATTGTTGATTTAATGGTTGTTGTTACCCAACAATGAAAGGTTGGCCAAGTTGTGAATAAACTATACCGATGTAAGCTTGGGTCAGTTAGGATAAGGGTATACTAACCTGGGGTTTTGTTGAACCTCAGAAATAAGTGGTTGTTGTACAAAACCCTGAGAAACTTGAACTTCTTGACCCAAAACTTGTGGTTGTGAGGTAGAAGGACTAGTTTGTACTGGTTGAGATACAACAGTTTGAACTTGTGACTGTGGTACAATAGTAACAATAGGTGTAGTAGGAATAGTTACCATGTTTTTCATTGGTTGTGTTGGTGTTGAAGCACTGAAAATCGGGTCTACAACAAGGGGGCTACCCACCCAGTCCAGACCTTGGTTAGCAACTTCTTTTCCGTTTGGTATAGTGGGTCCGACTGGGGACATGGGACCAGTTTCCTAATTTAGGTGTGTGTGTGAAGAATTGATATTTCCTTTCTAAAAGTTCCTAAGTGAGATGCTCTAATTCTATCTCTAATCTAGTGACATGCAATTATATTCTAATAAGAAAAAATATCTAAGTCTACACTAACCCGAGGTGTAATCATTCTGTTATGTGATCTAAAATGATTTCAGATAACAATCGGTAATAAAGATCATTCAACTCTTATGAGAAAAGAATTAAATATAGATAAACCACTTCGTATAAAAAGTTAGATGAAACAATTGTGAGAAACATATCGCATAGTAATCTACTCATACATTAAGCATAAATAAATAGCTATCACCGTACAAAAGTGCCAAATGATAACTCGGTCATTCACGCATCAATATATAAACAAATGAACATGAATATCACTTTAACACAAAGGCAGAAATAGTTAAGAGATAGAAGTACCATTTATAACTAGTTCTACTCATGAGCTTCAAGCGATAATGATTTATCTCTTCTTGATCCAACATCCACTAAGAGTACAGAAGTGCAATATCAGTAGCAGATATTAAATGCAGATATCAGTAAATCCTATTCCATTCATTCATCAAAACCTCCTGGGAGGGTGCAAAAGTGCATGTTCCGAGGACAAGTTTTTGATAAATTTTAGGACCCTTCTCTAAATGCATGAGAAGGGTTTAAATACTACTAGCTAAATCTAAAAATAGCTTATTAAAAAAATGTAGGATACGGTTTAAATGACCGTCCTTTCCTTCAGGAAAAACTAAAGAACAATTAAATACTAATATTGAATCTAAAACTAAGAACTAACTATTTCTGTATCTGCTCCTTGAAATCGCAAGCATTCAACATTTGCTTGAGAAGTGTCAGCTGGCCGACTTTAGAATTTAATTGTCCTATGAAAACGGAATCAGCAAGAGCTGGCGCCATCTTCTCATCAGAATTGATGATGAATTTGAGAGTCATACACTGGCTGTGTGGTTTCACCAAATACGCCCAGTAAGAATCCCAATCAACTTAGTTAATCTTTTGATTGATTCTGCCCTTTTTTGAGCATTCTGTCTCTAGCTTGTTTGCAGTTGTTGTACTTTCAGTAGATACCCTGGAGTGGTTTCTGAGATCAGATTTGCTCTATGCAAATTTTCATTTATACAGTCAATAACGTTGTTTGTTGCCATGGCTACTTCTTCTGCCACTTTCTCTGCTTTTCTAATTTGTGCATCCCATTTATTATAGAGCATCTCTTTGTGATTGTCGTTGATTATTGGTGCACCTGCTCTTTTTACCTCCTCTATTTCTTTCCAAGCCAAATATTCAGTAACTCGTTTATCAATTAAATCATAATCATGTCATAAATCCATGACTTGATTAGTGATATATTTCGCAATACGAGTTCCACTGTGATATTCTTTGGCTCAATGCTTCCTGTTGCTGTAGTAGTTGATCGTTCAAGGAAATGGATTATGTGATGAATTATGTAAGCTTAGGATCATCCTTGTGCATCTCCTGCATATCCTGTAACTGTTTTTCTCTCTCATCCAAACTGTTCTGATAGCCTATCTGCATTCGTTGGAAGTCCTGTTGTAGTCTTTCAAGCTGTTTTTGTGCTTCATTGTTGGCGTTGGCTTGTTGCAACTGTTGTTGCAAAACTTGTATCTGGTCTTCCTTTTATTTTAGCAGTTGTTGTACCTTAGATTCTTTATCAATAGTCACCGAGGCATATGCTCCTGCGATCTGAGATAATTTGGTGAGATTTTCAGTGGGATCGGTAGTAGGGTCTTGCCATAGGATGTCTAATTGCTCTGCATCATGAGAGAGCACATTTTCCAATTTCCTTTTCTTCCTTTGTCTTCTCACTACTGCCTTGTGTTGTGGACTATAAAATATATCAATAGGAGGAATCTCCTCTATCTTTAGTATAAGCTCAGAGGATGAGGTAATAGGAATATGTTCCATATCTGAGACATTGCTAATTGTGTCTATATCTTTTGTTTCATGTACATTGCGCACAAGTGTCTTTCTGCTTTGCCCTTCAAGATTGATTAAATCATTGAAGGTCTCCCATTCTTTATCTAGCTCGATTCTAACTGATGGTGGCTGAACGATGAGAGGGGGAGGATCTATTTGTGGAGAGGTCAAAGCCTGTTTTTGATGTCAGCGTTGTCCAGTACCCATTTAACCATGTCCGTGTAGGGGATTACTTTGGGCCTCACCACTATCCGGTGCAAGAACGAACAAGATAGATCTACAACTAATGCCATAGAAGACCCCTGTGAACCTACAGTAGCCGTAACCTCCATCACCTTGGGATTCTCTTCTTTAAGTAGATTATACATGCCTTCCCAAGTAGTAATACCAACGTCTCTATTACAAGCAGTGTCTGTATATAAGGGCGACATTTCTTTGTCTTCAGAGCTTGGAGCTTTGCCTTTCTTCCCCATAATATCTTGTATACTGCTTTGTATAATTCTTTGTTCTTCATTCCTGCAGTTCACAAGTGAGGTGAGAGTAATGATAAGGAAAGGTGACAGGAAAGCTTTAAATGCTGAAGACATAAAAATAATACCACCTTACGTGAACTAGCTCTTCGATAAGCACAAAACCATATTTCATTGACAACTAGAAACTAACTCATGAATTAGCATTAAAGTGCATAACCAGGTCTCAGTTTATGGAAAAAAAATTCTCGAATAATAAGCCTGAAAGATCCATGATGAAGCAATTTTGCGATTTTCTTCACAATATCGCAGATTGCTGTATCGCATTTTCACAATATCATTCCACCGCTCTATAGAAATATCGCTTTGCCGCTCTATCGCAATATCGCATGAGCACAACATATGACAATTTTTGTTAATGTGTTTTTCGTGAAATGCGATTTTGTGATATGTGCCATCGTATATTGGTGGTTTGGAGTTTTTCAACGTAAGCGGTCTTTGATGCATGTGATGCGATATTTGTTTTTCAATATGTAGTCTCGCATCACAATCTCGCGATCTTAGAATTTGGCTTGTAAGGAGGTATCCTATTATCATTTTTTTTGTGATGCGATATTTCTTGAGTGATTTTATCTTACTTTATCATGAAACTTAAGCTTTTTAGATTTTTCAAGGGTATTTTCCTAAGTTTATGATGGTAAGTTTTATTAAAAAGGAAATACAAGCACTAATTAATTTTTTTAAATTTTTAACTAAGGGTCCCCACTTATTTAGCATTAGTAATAACACTAAATAAGAGGGGGATTGTTGTTGGCCACAACAGTTGGATACACAAGCCTTGGTTGAACTAGCATTGTTGGTTGCCATTGACAAACTCTAATTCTAGGTTGACCTGAATACTGCAGGATATTACCATATGACAGTCCTTCAAAATAAGGAGGATATAGTGAATAAGCATATTTCTCTCCATATGGTGGAAATCCAGTATTTAATGGATACATATGTCTTTGTTGACCGAATTGCCTAGCTTGAAATTGATATGCAAGATTGAACTGTTGAGTTCTCGTTAGAGAAGAACCAGGTAGAATTCTGGTTGAGCACATGGGTGATGACCATGGTGTAGAAGAAACCCCTGAGTGGGTTCTAGATAAAGATTGGTAACCAAAAAGGATGGGTGATTCACCATATAGGTGTGACTCAAGTGTGGTAGAAAACATCGAACAGGTTGAAACCGAAGATTCTGCCACAGCTACATCAGATGACAGTCTAGGACGGTTGTTCAACCATAGTTAATTGACCCAAAAGTTTTCCTAAAGAATAAATGGGTACTTGAAAATAAGTAGGATCAAACAGAGTGGTGAAATGAGGAGTATGAGGGTAAAGATAAAGCCCATCTCCAAAGTGGAATGGGGTTCCAGGTGTAGAATCTTCTTCCAATTCTTCCTCTAGAGCAATTAAACCTGGTGGAGGAACTTCACCATCTGGTCTGTAAAAGATTTCTAGTGTTGATAAAGTTGAAGTTTCAATAGTTACTGATGTCTTAGGGGTAACCAGTTGATTGTCTTCCAGTAAATCAGCAACTTTTGAATGTTCAAATTTGACGTCTAGATGTTTGGGTAAATAAACAACAATTTCAAAAAGATGTTCCTAAACAACTTCAGGTTCAGATGTAACTTCTGTTTGAACTGTGATAGGTTCTGGATTAACTTCTGGTTGAATTGATTCAAATTCAGAAGTAATTTCTTGTTGAGCAACTTCAAGTTGAGGATCAACTTGTTGTTGAATGGCCTCGGTTACAGTTTCACTAGGATCAGTGCTAATGTCCTCAAGTAATTGTTTAAATTCTCCTTCAGAAATGGATGTACGAGAAATGGTTGGAGTAATTGGAGTCTTTGTAGCTACCGAAATAGATGATTTAGGTAATTCAGATGAAGAACTAGGAGTTCTTCATTTACCTGACTTAGTTAAGTGAGACTGGTTTGATCAAATAGGTGTAGCTTCAGGCGGCAAAGTCAGTTTGCTCATTGTTCTCCACAAACAACGAGGTAAGGGTTGATTTTCCTCCACAATTACTGATTAATTTTATTATCAAAAAGAAAATAAACAAAAATGGGTATACTAGGAAAAAGGTTTACCAAGCAACTGTGAACTGCAAAATACCTCCTGGTACACCAAGAAGTACGGGCAGGCAATCTCCCCGAATGCTATGTTCAGTGTATCACAGTGTACAAGGTGGCTGACTCGGTTACTTAAGGATGTATAACAACCTTGAGTTGTCCTCCCATGTATACACGAACGTACGTGGAGACCCAATCTGTATAAGCACTGTCTAATGCAAAACCACACAGTGAGAGCATTCCAATATACTTTATGTATTGTAATGCCACCCTATATACCCGAAGGTACATGGATGAGCTGTGATATACTCACATACGTGGAATGAGGTATCGCACTCAGGATATATTGCAAACAAGTTAGCAACAACTACTTTGTTTTACGATGCCAGAACATGTCTCTAGCCTAGAACCACTAAATGTTCTCGTTAATGACAATGCTCCATAAGGTAAATTGATGTTAATTTTAAGTTGATCTTGCTTAGGAATTCTCCTTTCAATTTCACCATGTGATGTATTTTGAAATTCCTAGGAATGCAATTATCATGACAAGCATTCTTTCCATTCAATTTAATGATGAAAATCCTAGCTACTTAGGGATAGAGCAATCAGATTTCTTTCGATCAAGGAGCAAGGAGCAAAATCTAACGCAATTTCCCTACACTATTCCTATGAACACAAACAAACTTTTTCAATCCAACATGCTTGTATTTATTTTCAATTTCTTTAATGTGAATATGAACAAAAGAAAATATGCACATACAATCAATCAATATTTCATAAGAACGAAGACTTTTACGAAACTTCTAATTCGAAGAAAGAGAAGACTTTACGACACTTTCTTTGAAATGAAGATTAATCAACTATATTCTAACTTTGACTATTGATCAATAATGATAAAGAAAACATTAAGAAACATTAATAAACCAATTCAAAGTTGGACTACAACAAGAGATAGAAACTTATTTTCTAAGATATAACATTCATTGATCAATTAGCAAACAAACAAACAGAGAAAAGTTAAACATTTTCCAAAGGTGGGAAACTGATCCTAGGAGGATCAGTGTACCCCAGAGTGGGAGACAATGCACTTCAAAGCAGTGTCCCTAAGCCAGGGGTTCTTTGCAGTGCACCATGTCCATCACAAGCCTGCGTTGGTGACAATAAGCCATTTCAAGAGGCAATTTGATATAGTTTTGACCAATTTTTCAATGTAGAGAACAAAATTACAGTCTATGAACACACATAAAGCCTACAAGGACGTCTTAGGAGGTGGATAAAATACTAGGAAAGAGGATTATTCCCTAGTAGTGTCGCCAATTTGTTTTGGAGAATTTGGTATCTACGAATAAATACTAATTCCCCAGATAAGTAGTTGTATCTAGAACGACAGTTTAAAGTGTTTTAGACTTTTCCTATAAGAAATGGATAAGATGAGAAGATAAGAATACCTACTTGTTGTTTTAATTTTGTCTTGTCTCCCTTGTATCGATCCTGTTTCTCCTTCCCGTACTTAATACGCTTGAGAAGTTCCCTGTAAACACAATAGAAAACAAAGAACCGATCAAAGCAAATGATCTATTAAATATAAGTGAAAGGAATCAGATACAATTCACACTATTGGGCCTCCAAAATGTCTTCAAAATGACATCCACTTTCACCTTTATCGCCACCATTTCACTCACATTTAGCAACTCCATAACCATATAACATTTCATTAGCTACCATTTTCATAAATATATGGGTTAGGATCCTTATTTACCAAAGTTATTTATTTTATGTGCTTAAAGTGAAATTATGATTAAAAACTAGGAAATTAACATGGTTTCATGTATCTATATATGTGGCTTGAGTTTCATGACATGTGTAGGTCATTTGGAAGCTTCCAAGGCACCCTTATGTGGCCTCCAATGCTCAAATTCGAATTCCATGCAAAGGAGATTTGGATAAAGGTCAAAGAAGGATATGTGTCCTATTTGGATTGTAACTCTATGAGGTGCCTCATCATTTCTTATTTGGATTAGAACTCTATGAGACACCTAGGAGATATGTGTCTCATTATGAGCCATTTAGTTGTAACTATATGAGATTTTAGTGGATCTTCATTAAATAGGGTAGTTACTTATGTACTTGTATAAATAGGGGAGCCTCTCCTCTAAAACCTGGTGTGTAAAGTTGGAGAAATGTTCATGTTTTTAATAGAGAATTTGGAACTTATACTTGAAGATTTAAAGATTTAGTTTTTCTTATATATGGAGCTTCTTCACTTGCCATCATCCTACACCATTGGAATGGCCATATAAAGATTGTGAGATTGTATTGCTTTCATATATTAATATTGATTGCTTTCATAGCTTAGATTTATGAATGCTTTCTAGGTTTGATTTTGTTTTAATGAATATCTAATAGACATAACTACTTGTTCATATGAAAGGTTCAGCTTTTCCATGATTGAGTAACATTGGGATGTTAGAGAAAGGCATTAAACTTTAGTTGCTTTTACTTTGCTTTAATATATTTGATTTTGTTTTAATGAATATCTAATAGACCTAACTACTTGCTCATATGAAAGGTTCAGCTTTTCCACAATTGAGCAACATTGGGATGTTAGAGAAAAGCATTAAAATTTAGTTTCTTTTACTTTGCTTTAATAGATTTTATTTTGGTTTAATGAATATCTGATAGACCTAAATACTTGCTCATATGAAGTGTTTCACCTTTTCCATGATTGAGTAACATTGGGATATTAGGGAATGGTATTATACCTTAGTCATTGGATTTGTTTTCTACCCCATTTATGCTTTCCTAGATTAGATTTGTCTTTCGAAATTGAAATTAATCCCTAGAACATATAGTGCAAGTATGCCTCGCAAGTCCGTAGACCCCTGGGTTGATAATTTATGTTAGTAATCTAATGGAAATTATTTTGCTCAACATTTTGGTGCTGTTGCTGGGGAGGCGTACATAGGGATCAACATTTGATTTCAAATTTTCATTTAAGTTTCTTTGCATTTGCATATAGAAAGAATAGAATATCCACCCCCTATTCATTCACTCAAAAATAATCAAAAGAAAAAATAAGGATCCATTTGCAACAACAATTTTTCATGATCATATCAAAGAATTCACCAACTTGGATATGAGTTTACTCATGATCTTGTTGCGCAAACGGGTGGATTGGAAATTCTCTTACACTTCAGGGAATGTTCATTTTTTCTTAGTAGAATAGGACTAACCAATAAAAATAAGTTTTTGAAATTTTTAGGATAAATTTGATGTTTTGTGGTGGCCACCCATTTACTGGCCCTTGGTAGGAAAATTTTCAATAAAAGAAATTGTGAATAAGGATCACAAATAAAAAGGATCAATGATAGTTTGAGATAGGAAATCGATCATTTTCATGTTATGTTTTGCAAATAATTGATTGGAAAAATTCTTGAGAATGCTAAAAAAATAAAAATCTTGAGTATGCTCTCCTCCTGCACTTCGTGTGACCTGGAGGATCAAAAAAAAAAAAATTTGTTTTGTTAGTATATCATAAAATCTTAAAAAAAAAATTAGCAACAGAATGCAATTCTGCAGCCAATTCTATTTTCCTCATTTGATTCATTTTTCCAATAAAATTTTTATATATATATATATATATATATATATATATATAATATATATATATAATATATATATATATATTAATAAATATATCTTAAAATGAAACACAAATCTTAATATAAAATCAATAAATTGTTCCTATATAATATATGTAATATATTTAAATTTTTAAAAACAAAAATATAACAAACAAAACCCCAATCATTTTTTTTATAATAAATTCTTTTTTAATAATAAAAAAAAATCTTAAAAAAAAAAATCAAACTAAATAGGCCTGCGCATATGCATGAGGCCTGCCTTTGGCTTGGCCTTGTGAATATAAGTAGGCCACAACCCAACCACACAACCCAGGGTCCAGCCACCTAGCCTTCCTCGTTGCCAAAATCAAAGAGCCTTCCTGGAGTCTAGCTAAGTGCTTATTGGAGGCATGGCTCCTCCTTGCTGTCCTCACGATGGTTTAGTAAATGTCTGCAACAAATCATATCATCAATGGAAATAGGGGATAGAACCCTAGCCCTTAATAAAAAAACCATGATGCATACAATAAATATTGGGGGGCACCTTTGCCAGCTACTGATGATTGTTCAATTCATGCCAAATCTGTAGATGTAGCAGTTGTTATGAAAAAATACCTGGTAGAAACATTTTCTAGAAAACACAAACTTTAAAAAAACATCATTTTTAAAAACAAATTCCTAGCAAAACAGAATAAATTTTGAAAAACTGAGACATGGGTTTTTCTCATAATACGTCAAGTTAAATAAGCCAAAAATGGTTTTCTCAATTTTGAAATTGTTTGAGAGAAATATGAGATTCTTCGAGACCCTGTTCCATTAACTCTATGAGGGAAAACAATTTTTAATTAATACACTGTGAATTGTTTGAACATGGCACGTTGAAGAGGGAAGAATTCAAATTAAAAACAAACTCTATTGTAGCATTCGATCCAGATGGCATGTGATCTAAGAATCCAATTTAATTCATACCCACTATGTAGTTAGTAGATCTCACCGAAGCCACAATTGTTCAAAACATGCATGCATTTATCACTAATTTCCTCCTCTCTCTTTAGTGTAGAAGCCACTACTCAAGCTGATATTAATTTCATAGACCACCAGAGGAGGTAGATCCGCCACTCCCACCTACTCAATCACATGGAAATTGCATCAACGTTGACCATTTGTTCCTCCATCAACGCTACTACAAGCAAGCCCCAAAGAAAAACCTCACACGTTGTTTGATTTTTATAATTTGAATTTTATAATTTGATTTTTTTTCATGGTGGTGTTATTATTACAAACGGTTTTGTAAATAATTTTTCTTTTTCATGTTGTTTTATAACATCATCTTTTATATATAGTTTTAATTGTAAATATTTTAAATATTTTTTCCATGAGGAAAAAAGTTTTTGAAGCTTTAAAAAAAAATGTTAATATTTGCAGCAAATTGAAGGGTTGTTTTCTCATACAAGGTTGAAAAAAAAATGATAGGGTGCTTCATCTACAGGATTACGGATACCCACAATGCCTTTACAAGAAACCTGTAGATGGAAGGATCAAATCTTGTGGACATGCATTTTTTTCATAAAGTATTTTTATAAGATCATGAGCCTTGCAGATACAGAAGCCAATGACATCACAAAATGAAAAATCTTATGCCATAGCACATCCAAAGAAGATCGACAAGATTTTAGCTAAAGTAACTGTGCACATTCTGCAGTTGAACAATGATTTTGCAGCTAATCGACAATTCTGCTGCTGAAAAACAATTATGCAGCTATGCATTTAACTCATTGATTTATTTGTCAAACAATGCATTCTAACCAGAAATTCATGATCAACATGCCATTTCATCTACTTACGTCATCTTTCACTGTAGCATCATGTTCCCATGCCACATTTTACATGACAATTTTCATTGTTCATAAAAATTTAAAAATAGTTTAACTTTCTCATACGACATCAGAATTTGATGATTCAAGTGTCATTGGAAATATATCGATGAGATATACAAAATGAGGAAGCTATTGTCATATTTTGAAATAGTAAAGAATTAAGAAATTGCTGAAAATAAACAACAAGTAACTTGAGGCACTACTTTCGACACAGGTATAAATTCTTGATAAGCTTACAATCCATTGGAGAAGAAGTACTAGTTTTTGCAAGTTCCGGGAGGAAGAACAAATGACCATAAGCAAATACTGTCTCTCAAAGACCACATTTATTTCACAAAAAAATGATCAGAGAAGCAACAGAGACAAAACATAAATGCATGAGTACATGCTAATGCATATCAGATCTAGTAGTTTCAAGTCTTTCAGATTCCCGTGTTTCCATTGCATCCATACTCCTTCATTCAATAAAACCTTCATCTCATTTCCTTTGTAGTCGCATTGCATTTCACTTAGTCAGTCAATAAAATTCTCATCTCATTTTCCTTCACTGCCCATTTTTATTCATAGAAACTATACTTTCTTGCCCTTCTTTTACTAACTCATAACCCATTTTCATAAAAACATTCAGCTCACTTACATGCTAATTGATCCTTTTACTTTCCATTCACTTGTCATTTTCCTTTTTGTTAAATAAACCTTGATCCTCTGCAAAATTTTCCATTCATATTCCTTCAAAATCATTATTTCATGTTCACATTAGATGATGAAGGATTCCTTAAGGCATTCCTTTTAACAATCCTTGGCCTATCGACGTCAACACATTGTCTATGTCCAAGGCTAGAGTCTTCATTAGTACCTTGAGGCTTGTATGCCTTAATGACAGTCTCTCTTGCCAACAATCATGGGACTACATCAATGTCCCTTGATCGTTGGATCTTGCAAGTGGCTCTACATCGGCTCATTTATTCACCCTTCGCAAGATGTACTTAGGCACCTTGGCACTCATTGACATTAATGGCGAGTTTGCCTCGCATTGGTTAACGACATTCATCAATGGTCTGTAATTCAATTACCTCTCTTCATGCTCAACACCAACACATTTATTCACATGACTAGAGCTGTACCATTGGTTTTATAGTGATTGAAGACTATATCATTTCAACATTTTGCAGCAGATACAATATATTTAGTAGTAGAAATAAAGAATCCACTTCACAACCTCATCCACCATTTATGCAACCAATAAGAAGATGAATTCTACATTTCATTCCATAATCTAGAAGTAGCCACACTCTTCAATTTCCATAACTCATGCATGTTGAGGATAAGTGAAGGTATGTGGTTTTCTAATTTTTAGTCATGCAATTCCTTAAAATACTAAAATTGTAACTTTGGGAAATTCCTCACTTCCTCTTTCACATTGTCATATCTTTAGCTGGGGGGAAGGGACATCAATTCATATTCATATATCATACACCATCACACATTTTCATTTCATCCTAACAACTTGTCCTAATCAATTATGATTGCATTATGGTTCAAAAAGTCATATGATTTGCAAATAATGCCTAAATTATGAGCACACTATATGGCTGATTTTAATGATGCATTCTTAAACATGTTCAATGAATTTTTCTGCAACAAAAAGAAATAAGGTATTGAAACACAAGAACCAATACCAATTAGAATTTGGTTGAAACACAAGAACCAACCAAACATGTTGCAATTCAATTTATGACAAGGAATACTTTGCAAAAATAAATAAAATTGTCAAATGCAAAGTTTAAGGACATATAATATAAGCCAAGCTCATTCAAAAGCAAAAACGTTGCGAGAAAATCAAATGAATTAATGCAATATTTGCATGAGGACATGCAATTACTCTAGTTGGGGGGTATGTTTGCCTCCAACATGTCTTCAAAATGACCTCCACTTTCACCTTTATCGCCACCATTTCACTCACATGTTGCAACTCCATAACCATATAACCTTTCATTAGCCACCATTTTCATAAATATATGGGTTAGGATCCTTATTTACCAACGTTATTTATTTTATGTGTTTAAAGTGAATTTATGGTTAAAAACTAGGAAATTAACATGGTTTCATGTATCTATATATGTGGCTTGAGTTTCATGACATGTGTAGGTCATTTGAAAGCTTCCAAACCACCCTTATGTGGCCTGCAATGCTCAAATTCGAATTCCCTTCAAAGGATATTTGGATAAAGTTCAAAGAAGGATATGTGTCCTATTTGGATTATAAATCTATGAGATGTCTCATCATTTATTATTTGGATTAGAACCCTATGAGACACTTACAAGATATGTATCTCATTATGAGCTATTTGGATGTAACTATATGAGATTTTAGTGGATCCTCATTAAAAAGGGTAGTTACTTATGTACTTGTATAAATAGCGGAGCCTTTCCTCTAAAAATGGGTGTGTAAAGTCGAACAAATGTTCATGTTTTTAATAGAGAATTTGGAGCTTATACTTGGATATTTGAAGATTTAGTTTTTCTTGCATATGAATCTTCTTCCCTTACCATCCTAATACACCATTGGATTGACCATTTAATGATTGTGAGATTGTATTGCTTTCATAGATTAATATTTACTACTTTCATAGCTTATATTTATGAATGCTTTCTAGGTTTGATTTTGGTTTAATGAATATCTAATAGACCTGACTACTTGCTCATATGAAAGGTTCAAATTTTCCACGATTGACTAACATTGGGATGTTAGAGAACGGCATTAAACTTTAGTTGCTTTTACTTTGCTTTAATAGATTTGATTTTGATTTAATGAATATCTAATAAACCTAACTACTTTCTCATATGAAAAGTTCACCTTTTCCATGATTATGTAACATTGGGATGTTAGATAAAGGCATTAAACTTTAGTTTCTTTTACTTGCTTTGATATATTTGATTTTTGTTTAATGAATATCTAATATACCTCAATACTTGATCATATGAAATGTTTCACCTTTTCCATGATTGAGTAACATTGGGATATTAGGGAATGGCAGTAGACCTTAGTCATTTTATTTATTTTCTATCCCATTTACACTTTCCTAGATTAGATTTATCTTTCGAAATTGAAATTAATCTCTAGCACATATAGTGCAAGTATGCCTCGCAAGTCCACAAACCCTCAGGTTGATAATTTATGTTAGTAATCTAATGGAAATTATTTTTCTCAACACACACATATAAGCATTATGAAACAATACAAACATATGGGAAAAAGGTTCAAACATGTTATTAGATAGAAGAAGGAATTACAACCATTGGTTTCTAATTCAAAGCCATTCCTCTAGCTTAGATCCCTCCACATCACATCAAAAGCATGACAAACTTGTAGCATTACAATACTTGCTTCAAAGCCAAATCTTATAGCAGCATTATCTCCTTACAATTCAACATAATCCAACCCTTGATCACTTAGATGAGTAGTCAGTTTATAGGAAGATGAAGGAGGTTTTGTCATAAATGGTGGCATTGAACAACCTTCCATACTTAGAATTAGTTCCATGGAGGAAGGGATGAGAGGATAGGATGCACCTTAACTCATTCCTCATCCATTTTCAAGCTCATAGGAGTTGATAAGTGAGGGAACCTTCTAGATGACTTCAAAAGATAAGAATATTCCCCAAACCTTATGTGAATTTCACTCATTCTTGCCCAGCGTAGGTGAAAGGAAGCCTAAGTGCTCTGTAGAGCACCCTGGCAGTGCACTCAACTACTCTACAGCGCACATTTACAAGGGATTAGCTACATTGGTCCCTCTAGAGGCTATTTCTAGATGTCTTCAAGTCATGAAACTGTCTGGAAGGAGGCATTCAAACGGGTCACTTTTTTAGGGCATGAAGCAACTAAGATTAGGGTTTGATGAGCTCTAAAAAATTGATCTAGATGTTGGGATTTGATGTGCCCAAATGGATCTGTAATAGTATGACAGACATAGAATGGGATATTCTCAATGGACAAGAACTTAGAACAATATAGTTGTGCCTAGCGGCGTTGATAGCATTTACTATTTCAAAGGAAATGAAAATAGAGCGTTTAATTTCAACATTGGCCAAACTATATGAAAAACCATCAGCCTCAAATAAGGTATTTCTTATGGAATGTTTATTTAATATGAAAATGTCAGAAGGTGGATCTCTTGTTGATCATTGAAATGAATTTAATACAGTTACCAATCAGTTAAGTTTTGTAGGGGTAAATTTTGATGATGAAGAAAGGGCTATGTTATTTCTATGCTCATTGCCAGAAAGTTGGAATGGCTTAGTTATGGCCATTAGTAACTCTATCTCTGGATCTAGTACTTTAAATTTTGATGATGTTATCAGTGCAATCCTTAGTGAGGAAATGCGATGGAAAAGCTTCGGTGAGACATCAGGTAATGCTTTGACTGCAGAGACTGGGGGAAGAAAAATGGAAAGAGAAAAGAGCCTTAGATATCGCAGTAAGTCAAGAAAAGGTAGATCCAAATCCAGATCAGGGATAGTGTGCTGGAAATGCGAGAAGAGAGGACACTTGAAGAAATACTACAGGTCTCAAAAGGGAAAAGAAGGAGACATGCAACAACAAAATAACCATGAAGCAAATGTAATAGGTAATGTGTTGCAAGATGCTTTGGTTCTTTCTTTAGAAAATATTATTGATGCTTGGGTGGTATATTTAGTGGCCTCATTCCATGTCACACCTGATAGGAAACATTTTCATGATTATGTTCAAGGATATTTTGGACAGTTTCGACTGGGTGATGATAAACCCCGTAAAATCATTGGAATGGGTACAATTTTCATAAAACAGCAGAATGGAAATCAATGGCTATTGGAGGTAAGGCATGTTCTAGATATGAAGAAAAATCTTATTTCAATAGGGTAGTTGGGAGGTGAAGGCTATGTGACTAATTTTATAGATAAAACCTAGAAGGTCACGAAAGAATCCTTAGTAATAGAAAAAGGAGAAAAGGTTGGCACATTATATTTATGCAATGGTATTTCTAATTTTGTTAATGCTTTAACCTCTACAAGAGAAGATATGGCATTGTGGCATCATAGGCTTAGGTACATGAGTCAGAAGGGGATGCAGATTATTCACTTGAGAAATTTTTTGCCAGGTTTGAAGCATGTTGATTTAAAATTTTGTGAGAATTGTGTTTATGGAAAACAGAAAATTGTCAGAATCCTCAGAGTTGGGAAAGAAAAGAAAAGCGAAAAATTAGAGCTTGTGCATACAGATGTATGGGGACCTACTTAGGTATCATATCTTGGTGGCTCTCATTATTTTGTTACTTTTATTGATGATGCAACCAGAAAAACCTAGATTTATTGTATTCGAAATAGATCTGATGTATTTGATACTTTGAAGAAATGGAAAGCTTTGGTTGAAAATGAGACAAGAAAAAGGTTGAAGTGTCTCAGATCAGATAATGGAGATGAATATTTCAGCAAAGAGTTTGATAGGTATTGTTCAGAGAATGGAATTAGTAGAGAGTAGACAATTCCAAGAACACCACAAGTAAATGTTGCGTCAGAAAATATGAACAGGACAATCATGGAGCATGCAATGTGCATGCGATTGCATGAAGGATTGCCTTTACAATTTTGGGCAGATGTTGTAGATAATGTTGTTTATCTAATAAACAGAGGGCCTTCAAGTTTGTTGGATGGTGGTATTACAAAGGACGCATGGACAGGTAAAAAGGTAAACGAGTCTTTTTTAAAGAATTTTGGTTGTGATCCTTTGTCCACATTAATACAGAAAATAGAATAAAGCTTGAGGCAAAATCAAAGAAATGTACCTTTATTGGATATTGTTTTAATGATTTTGGTTATCGCTTTTATGATTATGAAAAACACAAGATCATTAGGAGTAGAGATGTCATATTCAATGAAAAGGTTTTGTATAAGGATCAGCTGCATGAAAAGAAATAGGAAAAAGAAAGCACAGAATACATAGTGCTTGACGAGATCACATGAAAAGTGATGGTGCCTGAAAATCAAAATGATCGACATCCAAAACAACAACCACAATAGCAAAAAGCACCTCAAACACCTTAAAGTGGTGTTAGAAGATCTACAAGGATAAGTAGACCCCCTGAATGATAGTCTCCTTCGTTATATTATGTATTGTTGACTGATTCTGGTGAACCAGAATGTTATGAAGAAGCAGTACAAGTAGAAACCAGGAAGAAGTGGGAGCAAGCCATGAAAGAAGAGATGTACTCCTTGGCATATAACTAGACTTAGGACTTAGTTAGGTTTCCTACAAGTAAAACAACATTGCATAATAAATGGGTTTACAAGTTGAAGGAAGAATATGGAGGTAAAAGAATGTATAAATCTAGACTTATGGTGAAAGGGTTGCACAAAAAAGGGGTATAGACTTTGATGAGGTATTTTCTCCTGTTGTTAAAATGACTTCAATCATAACTATTTTAATTCTAGTAGTAGCTAAAGATTTTCATCTTGAGCAATTAGATGTAAAGAAAGCTTTTCTCCATGGGGATTTGGAGGAAGAGATATATATGCAGCAGCCACAAGGATATGAGGTAAAAGGGAAGGATAAACTAGTGTGCAGGTTGAAGAAGAGCTTGTATGGCTTAAAATAGGCTCCAAAGTAGTGGTATCTAAAATTTGACAGGTTTATGTCTGAACAAGGTTATACTAGATGTCACTCTGATCATTGTGTTTATCTCAAAAGGAAAAATCATGACAACTATATTATATTGTTATTGTATGTAGATGACATGCTTGTTGCAGGTTCTAACATGTAGGAAATAAATGTGCTCAAAATAAAATTGGTGAACTCATTTTCAATGAAGGATTTGGGTACTCCAAAACAAATGCTTGGTATGATAATAACTAGAGACAAGAAGAATCACAAATTAATATTGTCTCGAAGTGAGTACATAGAAAAGGTGTTGAAAAGGCTTTATATGCAGAATGCAAAACTAGTTAGTATACATTTGGTTAGCCATTTCAAATTAAGTAAGGAGGAGTGTCCCAAGACTCAGGAAGAAATGGCTCATATGTATAAAGTTCCATATGCATCAACAGTTGGAAGCTTAATGTATGCAATGGTCTACACAAGGCCTGATATTGCACATGTAGTGGGAGTTGTAAGTAGGTACATGAACAATCCAGGAAAATAACATTGGATGGTAGTGAAGTAGATTCTTAGGTATTTGAGAGGTACCACAAATCAAGCATTATTCTTTGGTGGTTCCAACATTGCTCTACAAGAATATGTTGATGCAGATATGGTGGGTGATAGAGATAACAGGAGGAGCACAACAAGGTATGTGTTTACTGTAGGTGGGACAACTGTCAGTTGTGTCTCAAAACTGCAAAGTGTTGTTGCACTCTCAGCAACAAAAGAAGAGTATGCCGCTGCTATAGAGGCTAGTAAAGAAATGATTTGGTTACAAAGGTTTATGGATGAATTGGGTAAGAAGCAGGAGTTGGGCAGGTTATACAGTGACAGCTAGAGTGCCTTACATCTTGCAAAGAAATCTACATTTCATTCCAAGACTAAACATATATAGCTCAAGTACCATTTCATACACTCAGCATTAAAAGATGGACAATTGAAGCTGGAAAAGATACACACTAGCTAAAATATTGTAGATATGTTAACAAAATTTGTAACCAGGGAGAAACTGAGAATCTTCTCAGTTTCAATTGGTCTTCAAGTATGATGAAGAAGATGAGAAATGGCCAAGTCCAAAGTGGAGTCATTGTCCAACAAATGAAGCAATAGTGGAGTTTCTATAATCAGTCTCCAAGTGGGAGATTGTTGGTTGTGGATCCTGATTATCTTATGTATTCAAAAGTATTGCGACATTGGACCCTAGTTCGTAATGGTGCAGCAACGCTACCCATAGAATATTCACTACAGGGGGGGTCCAGGAACCAACTATAAAATTGTTGGGCATGGAATCACCCCCCCAAGGCATGTTTTAGGGCTCAAAGCCCATGTTTTGACCCAAGTTTGTTGTAACACTTCGCGAATTGTGGGTGCGGGGTGCAAAAGTATAATAGAGTCATAGGGTTGTCTGCCCTAGTTTTGTAATGTAATGTCGGCAAGATAGACCTACCCATGGTCTGTGGACCATGGATTGTATAAATAGAGCAAGGCTCTAAGTAGATAATAAGAGATAATGGTAGAGAATAAGAGGAAGTCTAAGTGATTGAGTCGCAAGTGTAAAGTGTGTCTTTGGGTTGTAGAGTAGGAGAAGGCTCTGTAGCTGCTACGCAGAGGCCTAGTAGTCCGCAACTGAGTAAGCGGACCCCTCCAACTAAGTGCGCAGGGCAAAGTTGAGTCTATAACTAAGGAAGGAATTGATAAAGAGAAGTTTTATCATAATTCTGTGTATCTGTTCTTGGGTTAATGAATGTTTGATATAATTTTTGAATATACTATTTATTTACCATGCACTTCTATATGAATGGTTTATGTTATTAAGTATAACTTAAAGCATGCAAGTAGGCTAAGATAATTAACTAACATTGGAATACTAGTAAAGTCTTGGGTAATAACGCAGAAGCACAACATTTAGCCCGTGAGTAGGGCTTCGCAATGGCAACATCTTAGGCTACGAGGTACGGGAAAGTGCACGCAACGACTTACGTGCAGGGTTGAAGCGCGGACTACTTGAACTCATTAGACATCTCCAGGGTGTAGAAAACTAGTTCTAGCACCCTCCCATACTACTTTAGGTGAGACCTCAGTCTGTGCTATGTGGATTGTTGTCAAAAGGGCCAGTAGTACTGGGATTTGTTTGGCTAAATCAACTCTGAACCTGGGTCAGGCCCCAGTAAGCCAATAAATGGTTCCACTGTCAGGACCAGGATTTGCGTAAGAGATTTCTGATGTTGTATCACTAGAATCTAATAGAGAAAGTAATTGAAGAGTGGTTGGACCAAAAGATTCATGTGTTCATGGCACAGGAAAATAGGAATCTGTGGTTATCAAAGCAAGAGTGGTTAGATTACTACTTATATACAGAAATGCACGAAATTTTCTTTGCATCCTTCCCCTCTGAGTTGTATGAGTGGATCACAAAGCTAGCAAACAATCAAGGAAGGTGTAGGCTTGACAAACCTATTGTGTGGACTCCAGAGTTGGTGTGTAGACTAGAAGCATCAGAACATAAGGTCGCACGCACTATGGATCACTAGCTCGATCGAATCATGGGAGAATTTATCACTGAGTTTGCGGTAGAGGCTTCAGACAGCTATAGCGAGGCAGAATGATGCTTCCTCAAAGGACCACGAGGTAAGTACGTTAAATATTTGAACACATGGATTAAGATGCTACTGTGTGAAAAGTGGGTTATGCGAATAAATTGATGTTTGGGGCTACGTGAAGTGGGAGGATCTACAAAAACAACGGTTGTGCAGAACTAGAAACTAGCCCCTTGATTTCATCTTCATAGGAGAGTGAGGAAGAGCTCACGAAGGTCTCACCAAGAAGTGTGATCAGTTTGATAAGACAACAAATTCTGCGCATACCAGTTCCACCTACACCACCACCAGTATCACCATCTTCACCGTCATCTTCACCCACACCACCTTCACCACCACCACCATTCAATATGTCAAGCACAATAAAATTCCTGGTGTTCAGAAGAGTAGGGAATGAAGATCTAAACCAGGTTTGGTTCGTGGTAAAGGCTGTATGGGAAGCACAGGGAGTCATAGATGACAATATAAAGAAAGCAATGCTGGTCAGTGCTTTGCAGGATTGCACACTGATGTGGTACATTAAGCATTCCAATGACAACCCAAATGCAGGTATCATGGACATCCAAGCCGCGCTAAATAGGTAATTTAGCAGGCCAAAATCAGAGACACAATTTATTATTGGATTTAAGTAAATCGCGATGCTTCCAGGAGATACCCCCTAGGAGCTGGATCGGAGACTGAAATGTATGATTCAGGAAACCAACATGACCTTGAGGGATGGGCAACACTGTGCATGGTTTGTAGCATTGCTAATGTCACATCTAAGGAATGTGTTGTCACAGCAGA
Organism: Pinus taeda; assembly: GCA_000404065.3. NCBI lineage: Eukaryota > Viridiplantae > Streptophyta > Pinopsida > Pinales > Pinaceae > Pinus > Pinus taeda. The sequence goes on from APFE031569485.1 coordinate 168,394, forward strand.
AGCTATCCACTCAAGCCAAGACCTTGGAGATCGCAATGAGATTGCACGAGACCCTGATACAAGATCCTAACCTGGGATTCCAATAGATCCATGTGCAGTTGAAAAATTTGTGCCTTGAGATGCAAAGTTTCAATCAAGATAGGACGGATAACCCAATAGCACGTGAGGAGGTATGGTGCATAAAGTACAAGTGCCAGGGACATGACAAGGACCATTGTCCAGTCTTCGCGAACTACCTAGCGAGAGAAGGACCAATTCCATTGAGACCAGAGGCACAAGAAAGACCGGGCATGGCACCTACATTATGGTGCACAATTTGTCAAATATGAGGGAAGCATGCTACAGATAACTGCCATCTATTACATAAGTATGTGCAGAGTTCCCATCAGTTTTTCTATAATTTCTGTAGGTTAGTAGACCACGATGAGCGCACCTGTAGAAGTTATGAACTAATGATGGATCAGACTCCTACCTACAGAGTTCATACTGAAACATGGGCTTTCAATCAAAGTTCAGGGATGAAACTGTCATGCGGAAAGAGTTATTTTTGCGGACAAACCTAACCTCCCTAGGAGTCTAAGACTCTCTAGTGAC
>APFE031569485.1:175227-323141 GCA_000404065.3 Pinus taeda
ACTTATAAAAATTGATGAGGAAGCATTTTCCTTGAAAGTTGGAAGCTTTCCCCTCCAAAATTGCTCAAATAATTGATTTGGTTCCCAAGACTAGGAATCTGCATTAAATGATAGGGACCACCTTCCTATATTTTCTCAATCAATGGAGCTCCAAAATTTGTCAATGATTTCATGATATTTTGTTCATTTATTATCCAATCTTGATCCTCCTGTAGTAGGGAGCAAGTCCCTAGATTATCTCCTCTTCCTAATCTTTAGAATTTGCCCAATATTCTCACAATATTCTACAAAAACGAATAATATTAGGCACAAATACGCAATTATCTTTAAACCTTCCTGATGAACATATTAAATCTCAAAAAACATTATTAAGTGTAGAAGAATAAGTTTAATATAGCCTTCATGTGCATAAGAAATGTTAGATGGGCCTTAATTTTTGTATAATTTAGAGGCCCATCACCTCTCTCTCTCTATCTTTCTCTTCTAGATATTGTCCCGTGGTATTTTAAAATAATCTATTTAGAAATTAATAATATCCATGGTAAATATTCATGATTAAAAATCTTGCTATATTGTAAATATTAAATTTGTATCCCCTTATTAATTAAATTTAAAGATGGTTATGCAATCATTATTTTAATCTATATGGTAAAATGGATATTAATTTATAAGTATTGTTTATAGGTTATATAATTTAATGTGATATGTATAGTATGCTTCCTTTTATCTAAAAACTTGTTTGTAATTTTATTGATTAAAAACAAAGTTACAATATAAAAAAAATTGAATTTAAAAAATATCTCATAACTAATATCTCACATCTAACACTCACCCATCTAATGCTTACACATCTAAAGTTGACACATCTAATGCTCACCCATCTATCCTAAACTAGATTGTGGAGTGTATCTTGCCAAAAAAAATAATATACTAAGTAAAACATTCTTCCAACTAAAAAACAAAACCAAGAGATACTCTAATAAATTTATATTAAATTATATAACACTTTTTAATAATGAAAATTGTAAATTATAATTTAGCAAATATATTACACAACATTCATATTTATATAAAAATAATATAAAATCAAATAAAATTATAGAATTTATTTTAACGTTTTATAATTTTTAAAATTACTATTATTTAATTGTGATTTAATATCATACCATTTATCCTATAGAAAAATTAAAAGGATTAGATATTGTAATATTATTTATATTTTACCCAAAAAAAAAGAAGAGGGAAGAAATTAAGGTTTGAAACTCTTAGTGAAAAGAGAGTAAAATAAAATTCAGTGTTACAAATTGATATAATTTACATTGATAATACATAAAACACTAATTACAAAACAATAATTACGTATTAAAGTATCTAAATGACGTACAATATACTATGTTTAAGTTAAAATAATAAAATTCATTAATCATTTTAAACTCAATTTAGTCTAAATGTTTGGATCTATTAAGCACAACTTCACCGAGTTAATCATAATACATTAACCCTTTATGCAAAAGTTATCAACTAAAACATTAGAATAAAGTGTAAATTTTATTCTTGATCACTAATGATAAAATGTTTTTTTTTTAATAAAATGAAATTTTTTAACATAATCTAATAGTAAAAAAATATAAAAAGTGAAAAGGTTTAACTTAATATAATGGTCAAAACATGCCATTTCCGGATGTTATCGAAAATATTAATTGACAAAATATATGGCCTTGGCCGTTGCCCATTTCCTTATTTAAATATGAAAAGAATACTATTACCCAATTGCAATTAACTATTAATTTATATATTATTATAATTACAATTTCCAACAATTAAATATTAAATTATGTATTTTTTAGAGTTAACTTCATTGGATCACTATATGATGATAATATTGGTAATCATTCCCCTTCTAACACCAAATAAGATTATTGAACAAAATTACATTCACCCAACTCCCATTCCATAACACAGAGGCTTGCCAACATAGATCTCTTCCGAAAAAAGGAACAATACTACCGATTTCTATGTTATATCTGCAGAAAATTTGAGATGTTGGAGGTAGTAAACGGCCTCATTGCCCCCTATCAAGTCCATGGGGTACACATTTTCCCATATTTTTGAGTGCCTCAAGAAAAGCAATGCCATCACTGATGCATCCATGAAAGCGCTTTCTCATGTTTTCCGATTCTTGGGAAGTGTAACATTTTTCAGTAAATAATTAAATATTTTAATTTATTTTTAAAAGTAATTTGGAAATCTGTAAGTTAATGGAAAGCTTGATGTAATGTTAGAATTAAATATTTATTTTAATTAAAATTACAGAATTAGATATGGTTAGCCAAAAGAATTAATGGAGGGTGGAAATGATAAATGAGGATTTCACCTGTGAAACAGTTATTGGACAATTAATTCTCTCCCTAGAGATAAATATCTTTGTTGGGAAAATAGAGAGCCAGGAGGGTATAAGAGGAACCCGAGGAAATAAGAGGAGAGAACTCATTACCTTAGATAAGACGTTGTTAAGGTAAGACGCGATGTTGCCATAGAGAAATTCTTTAGCTAGTTGTGGCCAGTGGGATTTCTGTATAGGCTCTGGGAATAGGTGAAAGTTGAGCAAGGGATTCTTGAGCTAGTTGGGCAAGTGGAACTTTTGTATAGTCCTGTGAGTCTTTGTCCAAGAAACACTGTTCTAAAGGGAAATTGGCTCAGGGGGAGCATTGGTGGAATATTGTGCTCGATGGTAGGGAGGAGAATTCTCCCTTACATGGTGATTCCTGTGGCAACCTAACTAATCCTAGGTAGATAAGTATTCCTATAAATTCCTTTCTGGAAATAATTTTCAACATTTTTAAAACATGGTAGTGAAAACCGAATGTTTTTGTGCAAAAAACAACTTGAAAACAAAAAGTGTTGATGCTGGAATAACATCTTTTATTTAAGGTAAATTTTCAACATTATTTAATAATGACGTTAAAATAAAATACCATGATTATGAAAAACATTAAATTTCCAACCATAAAACAAGAAGTTAAATATGAAATTATTAGGTCTTTGAATAGCCTTAAAATTCCAATGATTTTTAGGCATGACATTAAATTTAAAATATCACGTCTTTGAAAAACCTTAAAATTCCAATAATTCTCAGGCATGCTGCTAAAGAAAAAATACGTGTAACTGTTTTCAACTATAGAATTAAAGATAAAATATCATTACTTAGAAAAACATTAAAATCTTGACGATTTTTCAACCATGCAATTAAAACCAAGGTTATGACTACAAAATTATCTTAAGTTTTCAAAATATTCCAAGCATGGCATTATGGAGAAAACAATGTAAACTTTGAAACAGGAACTGATACGATTACCCGTTTTGTTCAGGTAGCAAAAAAATCATCCGATTTTGAAAAACGCTCATTTAGAACACTTTTTTTTTTTCGGAGCATATTTTTGACACTTTAAATTTTCTTATGTATCAAATATAAATATTTGTTTTCAAATGTTAGTGATTTTTATGCTGATTTTGAAATGTGTTAATGCAAGCATCCCCTTTTTTTAGAGGGCTTATTTTTGACACTTTACATTTTGTAATGTATTAAGTGAATATTTTCTTTTAGTGTTACATTTTTTTGACACTTCAAATTATTTTATGTTCAATTGTTTTTTAAATGTTGACTACTTAACAAATTTTATACTTGTTAATTTCCTTTTTTTAAACGTGATTACTTTAAAAAAAACACACACGCATAATATATTATCGTAAACTATAAAAATAAATTAAAAAATATATTAAAAAACAAACAAAACATAAAATTTAAAAACTATAAAAATAAATAAAAAAAAATACACAAATTTAAAAAAAAACTTAAAAATTAAAAAAACAAAATTATTAAAACCAACCCTGATTAAACAAAAAAAACTATTTTAAAAATTTAAAACAAAATCACAAACAAAACCAACAAAAATTAAAAAAACATTAAAATAAATTAATTATTTAGAAAAAGTTTGTTTTTTTTAAGTTAAATCACTTTGCTTATAATATTTATGTTATATTTTGGTTTCTTAATTAGTTTTTTTTTAATTGTGTGTTTTCAATTTTTATAGTTTTTTAATTTTTTTTTAATTTTTGTTTTTTCCGTTTTATTTACGAGAGAGTTTTTTTTTAATTTTTTTTTTTACAATTTTTATGTTTTTTTTAATATGTTCTTTTATTTTTTCCTGTATATCTTTAATTTCTATTTTATAGGTTAGTCTTGTTTTTTAGCATTTTAATTATTGATTTTATTTCGTGGTTTTTTTTAGGTTAGTTTTGTTTTTGCTTTAATTTTTATTTTATGTTTAAAATGTTTTTGTCTTTTTATATTATGTTGATTTTTTTTTTGTTATTTTTGTTATTTATTTTTTTAATACATATTTGTATTTACTTTTTGTTATTCATTTTTTATTTATTTTTTCATTGTTTTAATTTTTAAATTTATGTGTTCATTATTCTTTTGAAATTTTAATGTTTTTCAGAGTGATGATAAAATCTTTTACGTCATTATTTCAAAATGTTGAAACTTTATCCTAAAAAAATAGACATTATTTCAACATCAACGCATCAATACTTCTCATTTTCAAGGTGTTTTTTGCACACTTTTTGCACAAAAAATTGATTTTCAACGCTATTTTTAAAACATGTTGAAAATTAACCCTAGAAAAAAAAATGTTATTCCAGTATCAACACTTTTCATTTCTAGAGTGTTTTTTGCACATTTTTTATACAAAAATTGGTTTTCACTGCGGTTTTTAAAACATGTTGAAAATTTACTTTAGGAAAAAAAGTGTTATTCTAGCATCAACAATTTTCATTTTCGAGTTGATTGTTCATGTTTTTGGAGGGTTTTTTGCTAGAGTTCTCATTTTGAGTTTATAGTTCCCGTTTCAAAGTTTACATTGCTAAAAATTTTAAGCCTAGAAAAACTTTAAAAATGAACACTTGAATTAAAGAGCTATTATACGAGGAGTAATTTACTTTTTAAGTGCTAAATATTTAGCAATTTTAAAATCTTAGCCTAAGACAACTTGATACATTACAACAAAAATTTAAAAATCAACCATCTAATTGACACATAGTGTAGATGAACTCGACCCATTGTAATGAAAACTTAAAGACCAATCATGAAATTGACATATTGTGGGCAAACTCAATTTATTATAACGAAAATTTTAAAATCAACTATCAAATTGCACATAATGAGATCAGGTTGCTAGACGAGTATCGAGACAGATCCTGCAAAAAAATGGAAGAAGAAGAAGATAAGTAAATAAAAACCAAAATAATAAAGAAATAAAAATTGAAAAAACAAAAGAAAACAAAAATTCAAATATATTTTTTTTGTGTGAGTTTGGAAGTACTTTCTTTTCTATTAATCATACATAAGGCAGGTAACAAAAATATGTCCAGTGGCCACAATCTGCCTAAAGGAAAGCAGGTCTGTTGGCCACCGATCAGCATCATATGTTGTCCAAAATTTAAACAATTTGAGCATGTCCATCCACACTAAATAAGCTATTGTGTCTACTATATTTTTAAACATACTACTATCAAAGTAAATGCTATTCAACCATATTATTGTAACAAAACAACAAAAAGTCATGACTTCCTAACTTTTCATCATTCAGTCATCTGACAATTCTATGGGAGTCGGGTCCTTAGCACTCGACCCTAGCATTTCGTTCTACAACAAGCTTTGAATTTGTTTTTCCATTCGGCCTAAGAGGACATTCTAGTGGTACTATTGCACATTTAATGCATGGATCTCCCTTTGAATATCTTTTAAGCTAGGCACCTCTTGCTAGGTTTACGATGGATCCTCCAAATTCCTAGTTACTATTATTTCTTTTGCTAGTAGGTTCTTCATAACCCAGTAGAGCTAGACTGTCTGTTTGAAGAGAGTCTGCCTACCTTGGGTGTGTCTCGGGTTGAAGAGCAAGGGTTCCCAATGCTCTGCTGGAAGCAGCTTTGCCACAACCTTGGTGTTCAATTTTGCCTCTCATGATGAAATTAGGGACTTGGCATGTGTTGTAGTTCCCCCAACATATGCCTACATGAGGCTCTGCATATTTTCGTTCCCTTTTTCCTTCCCCTCTTCCATTGGGTGTTGCTAGTTGAGGCCACCAACATTTTTCTTTTACTGTCGGTCTTTTTACAGTAGCGGCAATGCCCTTTTCTCCTCAGCCCCACTTTTGCCTTCACTATGTTTCCTTCTATCAGTGTTCCCTTCAACCACATGCACTCCCAACCTCTTGCCTTATCCTGGAGCAAGAGCGTCGAAGTCGGATGGGGTAGAAATTGGACGAACCTGTAAGAATAGCGTAAGCAGAAAAGTTAAAACCAAACCAATTGTCAGTGTTACCATCCATTTATTCCCTGTGGAGTATAATTACTCAGTCGCGTTTTTGAGTTTTACGAGTGTATCCCAATTTCCCCCCAAACCCATCATTTGTTGCCTTCATCCTCACTCTACCCACACATAGGTGAATTACTTACCTCTAGCTCAGAATTCTCCCCTCGGTCTAGTGATCCCTCTAGCTCCCTCGATTAAACCCTACCATGTCCAACTTGAGAGACTCGTAGGTGTTGGGACACTTAGGTATTGGGATGCATGTGGAAGACCAGACCCTCACTAAAATGACACACCCATTGGGGTTTGGTGTCCCCGACTCACCATTCATGCCCCTCTGGACCTTGAAATTTCCATAAAACATGACCTGGATGGAATGTTTTGACAGGTTGGTAAAGCGTGTTCCTAGGATTGATAGCATTCCCTTCCTCCAACTTTTCATTCTACCCCTGACCCTGCTAGGTCTCTGGCATTAATAAATTAACCACACCATTGCATAATTGACAACCGCGTAGGGGTTTGGGTCCTCAAAATCCCCTTTCATGCCCCACTAAGGCAAAGGTTTTCCTGGAAGCCGAACAATGACCGATAGGTTAGACACCCCGGTTTTAGAAGGCCACGACTCACTATCCCAAATCGCTGGAACAGACGATCACCTAAAGACCAGACAAAAACATACTAAACAGACATACAGGTAGCTTTGACCCCAAACTCCCCATTATTTCGTCTCTAGCCCAGAGAATTTCCAGGTGATTGCAGGCGCTCAGGGATGCCTCGGTCCCATCTAGGTACCAAATACCTGGTTTTGACGAATTAAGGGACAAATGTTACAACCCGAGTGTAAAGAGCAGACCCAAATCCTCCATTCATTCCCCCTTTTGCCAACAAATTACCATACAACACGCAAATTAAAATGTCGGATATCAACAACAGTGCACTGAACCAAATTCCACTAGAAACATGTGGAACCATCACCATTCTTTGCCAACCCAAACTCCTTTCTTGTAGCATAGACTCCATATATAGAACACGATGGGCCTGAAATACATACCAGTTTCCCTTTGAAGCATTCATGGCATCTTCTTATTGGTGGCGATGATCTCTCCTTCCATAGGCAAGTTCCACCACCCTGCTACTAGCCTCGTCCCCTGTGGGAAAGTTCCTCCATAGACCGTACATATGAACTATGGCAACCCTCACCACCTTTCTCACTTGTATACCTCATTTTTTTACCATTTGCCTTCCTAAGGAAACTACCACTTGTGACCATCCTCTCACGGTTTTTAATACCATGTGCATGTGGGGTTGTTGGGTGGTCTGCCCACTAGCCCTATCCTCCTTCCTCTTACATATGTCTACGATCAGCGTAAGGATCTCTTGTCTTGTCGCACTTCAATCGGGGTAACAAAAATTCAAATATTGAAAAAAACTGAAAACAATAATAAAAAAAACACAAAATAATTACAAAAAAAAAAAAAACTATAAAAATGTTAATTATATATAGTATATATAAGAGAGAGAGAAGAGAGGAGAGAGAGAGAGAAGAAGAGAACTTCTTTAAAGAAAGTAAAAATATATAAAAAATAAGTGAAAAAAAATAAAAAAAATAGAAATTTTAGAAAAAAATTAAAATTAAAATTAAACAAAAGAAAAATCAAAACTATTTTTTTTAAAGTTAAAAAAATAAAACTATATTTAAAAAAAACAATTAAAAAATGAAATTAATATAATAATAAATAAAAAAATAGAAATAACTAAAAAAAGCAAACTAAAAAACTAAAAAGAAATAAAAAATAAATAAATTCAAAAAAACAAAAAAAACCCACCGAGGTGTGGCAGGGTCGATTCAACCCTAGGCGAGGGGGGATACGGGGGTGGCCCCATCCACCTAGGGGTGGCACGACCGATCCCGAAATGCCCCTGCCACACTTGGGCGAGGTGGGCCGTAGGGGTGGGCAGCTGAGACAGCTACACCGATTTTTATAATCGGCCTTGCCGCCATTGGTGGGTTTTTTTCGTTTTTTAATAGTTTTTTTATAATTTATCTTATTTTATTTTATTTTATAAATTTTATTTTTATTTTTATTTTTACTTATTTTTAGTATTTTAATTTATGAATTTTTATATAAAAAAATTTGTTATTGATTTATTTTGTTTTTAATTTTGTTTTTTAGTATAATTTATTTTTATTTTATATTTTTATTATGTGTTTCTTTCCATAACTTGGAAAAATAATTCCATACATGTTTTTTTTTTTTTTTTTTTTGTTAAATTTTCATTTTTCATTAAATTTATATTTGTTTTTCAATATATAATATATTATATATGATATATATATATATATTGGTAGGTAAACATCCATGGGGATTTGAATGAGTGGACCCTATCGCAAGATGCTTAACAAGCACCCATTTCACCACAATCCGTCAATCTAAATCCCCGTGGGGTTCCCCTTTTTTTATATATATAATATATATATATTATATATTATATATATAGATAAATATATATAATTACAAAAGTTATTTGTTTTTTTTACATTTTTTATTTTTGTTTTTGTATTTATCTTTGTCATGTTTTATATTTTATATTTTATGTTTTATTATGAACATGAAAATCACCAACATTTAAAAAAAAATATACACACTTAATACATTAGAAAATTTAAAGTGTAGAAAACAAATCCTCTAAACAAAAAGGGTTGATGTTGAATCAGCACTTTTCAAAATCAAGATGAAAATCACTAACATTTTAAAAAAAATGTTCCTACTTGATACATAAAAAAGCTTAAAGTGTCAAAATAATCTCTCTAAAAAAATGAGTTGATGTTGCATCATCAATATTCAAATTGTCATGAAAGTCACTAACATTTAAAAAAAATTGCTCATACTTGACATATAAAAAAATTTATACTGCCAAAAATATGCTCCAAAAAAAAGGGTGTATTCTAAATCACCATTTTGCAAAATTGGGTGATTTTTTGCTACCTCAAAAAAATGGGTACTAGATAATTTCCTCATTTGATTGGTAACTATGTTATAATGGCACATGAAAATTCAACCTCTAACTACAATTACACAAGGCTTGAAAGGTAGCCAGTGAAACAACCCAATAACTAACAGTAAAACCCTTAATTCCAAGCACACCTGGGAATTAACAAAATAATAATTTGTAGGGATAAGAACCCTCGTTCTGGCCGAACCAAGGGAATTATAGCGAACCGATGTCTAGGAAATTAATCGAAACCTAAGACAAAGTAAAAGCACTTGGTTAGATTCGAGGATGACTTGAGATGGTGTAATAAAGTTCGAAGAAACAAGTGAGGTACTAACCTGCAATGAAATGTGTTACACTATAGCGAGAATTTGGTATTTAGCTCAAGATCAGAAAAATGAGAATACCCATTGTCATGCGGAAAGAGTTATTTTTGCGGACAAACCTAACCTCCCTAGGAGTCTAAGACTCTCTAGTGACAAACAAACCAAACAAGAGCAATCCTTCTCTAAACACACGTTATTCTATGAGAGATCAAGTGTTTTCCGATATTACCTTAGGTCCGCTTGTTGTAGCAGTCCAGCCTTGCTGATCCAGATGAGCTCCTCCTTCACTTTAAGACCTCCATACACTAACAAAGCAAACGATTAAATAACACCTGAATATTTCATAAAACAAAGCATATTCATCACATAGACCAAGGAGTACATGAAATAATTCATTAACAACAAATCATTGAGAAGAATGGACTTATTTGTATTAAGGAAACAAAAAAGGAACCATTACAACCTGAGCTTTGGTGTTGTGCAAGCTCCTCCCAAGGTCCAACAAGAGATTTCCTCTACTTTGACAAGCTCACCCACCTCCAATATGGCAACAAGAAAGGATGGTAATCTCTCCTCACAAGTTAACAATGGAAGTCCTAATTCCAGCAGCATCTACCCTTTAGAATGTTCAACTTTCAACCTCCCCCTCCTCTGGCCCAAGGCCTGTATTTATAGTGTTCTAGAGGAAGTTATTCAGTTCCAACATCAATGGGATACTCCCTCTTTTGGATGGGGTAGCTCCTCTCTTGATGGGATAAGTTCCTCTATCATTGGGATGCATGAACCATCTGGAGGCGCTCAATACACGTCAAACACTCTTCTAGAAGGCTCTAGAAGTGACCACAAGTAACTTTTTAAAGATGAAACTCGCGCCTTTTGACCTTTACAAGGGTACGCACCCATCCTTTGGCTTACAGAGCGTACAAGTATGCAGGTACAGTGTGTTTGGGATGCGTACACGCGGGCAAGGTAGAGAGAACCTGCGTACCCAGAGATAAACATGTTTTTAAGTGACTTTCTCTCTTTTTGAAGTTTGACATGAAGAGCAGAGGTATGAGGCTTGACAAGGAGGATAATATGACTATTGATGGAGCCATATTAACTGCAGATAGTCATGGTGACAAATTTCAGTGTAACAGACACGAACTGGATTCCAGGGGTGCGAACATGGTCGAGGTGGAATGGGACTAGGAAGAGGTTGTGGAAAACTGATATGTTACAATTGCGGAGGACTGGGGCATTATGCCCACAATTGTACAAATCCGATGAGACCATCACGCTTATATTGTATGCAATTTGATCATGAGACGAAGGATTGTCCCACGTTGATAGTGAGGCTACACAACAAAGGAACACTCCAACCTCCCCTGAATCAGAACCTGCAAATGATGAGGTCTCAGCCACGTGAGGAAGACCCAAATGTAAATATCATGCTCTGAAGTGGTATCATGACAGGAGATGACAAATGCAAGCAGCCCAAAGAGAGTTCTTGGGTTTGCAAGGCTCCAACAAAGGAACCAGAATTTGATTTAGAGTGAACCAAGGAGACATTCATGGAAGCTAAGAAGAGCTTCACAGAGGCCTCCACTTTAGGTAGTAAAGACAAACTGGAACCAGAAATGGACCCATCAATGCTCACTACCTTTTTGGAGACATGCATCAAGTTGTTGCATGACAGCAAGGTTGTGAAGGGGCTGCAAGAACTCATAACTAGATGTGTTGGGACCATGCCTTGTGATAAAGGAAAGTGTTCCCTCTACGGACAGAGGCAACCCCTCTAGCCCTAGAGTGGGTCTATTCACAGCAAAGACAAAACAAAAATTGATTCCCTTAAATAGACATCGTTGGAGGCCTACCTCAAACCGACAGTTGATGGAGTTTCCGTTGCACTGCTCCAACTTCCATTTCTTTCTCCTTAATGATCAATCAACCTAAAACACCATAAGAAAATGACAAAACATGTAACTGAGAGCAACAATGATTTGTTTACTTATAAAGTCAAGAAATCATAAGCTATCAAGTAAATTGTACACAAGATATAGGAAATCATCATTGATTGTATTAAAATGAATCAAGAGCAAAGCTTACAACCAAGTTTTGACATCGCAAGCCTTCTCAAACGGTCCAACCAATATGTTTCTTCAAGCATTCACTCTCAAGAATGGGTCTCCCAAATAGAATATATCTCTCTCTCACTCACAAGCTCTAATACAAGCCTAAGGCACTCCACAACCTCTTACCAAACTATTAGCAATCCCACACTTGTCACACTCACACCAAAGCTATCTACTTAGTTTCAAAATAAACTCAAAAGAACTAGCCAACACTACCTAAGTAAGGAACTAGTAGATCATAACAATGGTGAGTGATTTTATAGGAGAAGGAGTCTCCATGAAATGAGGGAGAGGGAGCTTATCCTTAAGGCAGGTTGCACAAGAGGTGGAACCACCATCCCAGTGGAGGAAAAGCGACCCAAACTGACTTGACAACCAGCTCTAGAAACACCTAGAAGTCCGACTGTTTGAATAAACGCACAAATTCTGGATCATCACAGGTCATGAGCTAAGGACTAGCTACAACGCCGCAACAATACAGTGCATGATAGAGAACTGTCATGCATTTTAAGGGTTTACTAGCATCGATGCAAGAACTAAGTCAAAAAGGGTCAATCTTCAACATTAGAGAGAATTTTCTTAATCTTCTTGCACGAGTGGGAAGATATGGACATGTTTATTTGATGTATGACACAACAGAGGGACTTAGATGAGGACAATGACAAATGACTGTGTAACAAATGCCCCCTAAAGCATGAAGCCTGAGAGAGTGGGAGGGGTGAAATGCTTTACGAAACCCTGACCAAACTGGAACACCATCTTGAAGAACCTATTGTTTCTTGTCTCTCATTAGCTTGTTTTGATTGCTTTTGGTTAAGGTATTGTCTCTTTGATTTAATTGAGTGAGTCTTGTGTTTTTAGATTGTGTGACCTAGCTCTTTAGAGGTTTCATCGAGAAACCATTTGCTTGGGTTACTTGTCTTTCCAAGGTTCATCCACAACCATCTTATTGATTTTCTTGAGGCATTTTTGTTGCTTTTTTTCTTGCTGGTTGATTTTTAGTGTCAATTATCAAACCAATTTTTTATGTTGATTCGATTTCTTCACTACCAAGAATAGATCACAATTGTTTGGATCGATTAGTTCACACTTGCTTGTTTCTCTCTTTAAATTAAAAACAAAAAAATTAGGGATTGCATTCAATTAGTATACAAAAGTGAAAGTGCATGTGCATTTCAAATTTTCATGTTTGAGAAATTGGAAAGCGAACTTTAAATATTTCATTAGTAGTATCGATGCACTATAGGATTGGTTTGTTGATGCGTTGTGTTCTTAGCGCTTGCATTAGCTTGTCTTGGTTTTGTGTTTTCTTGGAAATGAGCTTTCTACCCTCCTTTAAGTAGGTATTCATCGAAATGATTGATGCTTTACTCATTGTAGTTTCACCCTAGGAATTGTTGAGATACATTCGGTAGGGCCTCAAAACTGAAAATTAATTCAAGATCAACTCTAAAATCAATTGAATCAACCTAACAATGCATTGGAACTTAATACACATTATTTAGAGGTCTAGGCTAGAGACGTGCTCCTGTGTCGTTAAACGTAGTCATTATTGTTTTCTCTTAAGGTTGGGTGATTCCTCCTTCTGTGACTCAATGGCTACTAGTACAGACTGGTTCTCCTTGTACCATCGAGTATATATCGGGAATCCCCACTAGGTTATCATCCTACATCCATAGGAAGCCTTGTCTGTCGCCTTGCGAACCGTAATGCACCGAACATAGCATTCGAGAAGATTGACTATTGTACAGAAAGTCCTTGGTCATTTTTCTTTCATTTGATCACCAAGGTGTATATGCAGTTTTACGGTTTGTCTGGTAAACCTTTTGCCTAGCTCTCTAGAGTAGTCAATTTCATTCCTTTTCGACTCCTTAAAAGAAAAGGATCATTTGAGCACTTATCCTTTTTGTCTCATTAAACCTCGAAAGAGATAGAGTCACCTTTTTGTCCTTTTCTCGACTCTTGAAACATGAAAAGGTCAAGTTTTGTTCCCGTGTCATAAAATTTATTGCCCACGAATAATTCCTAGTAACAGTTCGAGTTCTTGGTTATAGAACAAGTGTTTTTTAGGCTCGTTCCTGATGAAAACTTTCCCTGAGTCTACTGTCCAAGGTCTTCCCCCAAATGGAAATCCTGGAACAATTCTGCCTTTTGGAAATGTCGGTGCTCCATATATGGCAACATTGTCCTTGCCTGGGTTAACCATCGGTTTTCCCGTTTGGTTGTTTTCAACCTCAGTGATCCCGGGTGCCATGACTCCTATTCCACCATCTCCTTCATCTGAATCACGACATGATGATTCCAAGGTTGAGCCTGTGCCTTCTTCCCTTATTCCTTCATCTTCATCTCCTACTTCGCCTAGTGAAAGTTCCACATCTAGTAACCAAGAAACTAAGAAGAAGAAGAAGAAGATGAAGGCAAAGAAGAAGAAGAAGTCCAATCAACATGAGACCACTTGTGCAACTATTTCTCTGAGTACATCATAGTTTGGAACACCTTCTACTCCTCCATAGAAGGTTAAGTTTCCTTGTAAATTGTGCAATGGTGACCATCTTCTTTGTGGTTGTCTTGGAATTCCTAGGATCTTAGAAGTATGGTCTCATGATCTGGCTCATTCCTCATCATCCTCTACAGCCCATGTCAATGCTCAATCCTCAATTGGTAGTGGTAAGAAGAAATGGAAGATTCAATTGCCCTGTAGGCTAAGTGAAGGTAACCATCCCTTTCACCTTTGTCCACTCATGGATAAAGCTTCCGCTATTTTGGAATATCTTACAGCTTCTTCACCTCCACTTCCAATTGGTTATCAGAGGCTCTCTTCAGACCCTCTCCTGGTTGACAAAGAGATTATCTTAGACTCTTCTCTTGTCCATCTTCCTTTTCCCAAACCCGGTTGTCCTCATCCTGTTCCTGGCCAACCATTGGTCGAACAAAGTGTCAACATGGATTCACCACCTGTGGTCCACTTTGTTCCCAAAGAACATCATGATTATACTACTCATGTTCTTCTCATCTTGTCAGATTCTCCTAAGTTGGAAAATGAACCTTCTATCCTAGCAGATTCAGATAGTCCTTCCTCGATTCCTGTAGAGCATGGGGGTGATCATATGATACCTCAACCAAGTAGTTCAGTCATTTCCTTCGATTGGAGTCGCTTGAATACTTTCTACCTTCCATCCTACGTGCATTTCCAGATTACAATACATGCCTATGATAAGGCGATACCTGGCACTGTCTTGGATGAAGCTGCGTCAGTTAGCCTCATGCTTTTCACTGCTTGGAAAGATTTGGGCTCCCCACAGCTTATGTCGGTCACACAGAATCTGTTGGCATTTGACGGAGGAACCAGTCAACCTTTAGGGATCCTTCCGAAGTTCCCTATTACTTTGGGAGGAAAAACTGTCTATATAGACATGATGGTTGTCCAAGGTGTTTTAGATTTAAGTCTTCTCCTTGGTCGTGATTACATTTATGCCATGGGGGCTCTTGTCTCTTCACTTTTCCATATGTTTTGTTTTCCACACGATGGGAGAATGGTGACCATAGATCAGCTGTCATTCTTCAGTCACCTGGTGCCTCCTGTGCCACCATCGTCCCCTATTGGTTGTTGCTCGCAAGTTGTCCCTTCCCCGCCACAAGTCAATTATGTGGCTACCCATTATATCTTTGCATCCACAGATGATCATGAAGATGGTCTCATACATCATGTACTAGTGACATTGGAACTGATCTATCATTGGTTTCTAATCACATATGTTCCTCCCAGAGTGTGATTCATCCATCCATTGAAGATCTCTTGGAGTCATGTTTGCGTATGACTCATGAACAGGAGGCATGAGGAGAGTTCTTTTCTTGTGTCAACCTCATTAAAATATGAAAAAAGGAGTCCCAAGGATAGTTTGATCTTGTGTCAACCTTGTTAAAAAATGAAATAAGGGTCATCGAGCATAGTTCCTTGTCTTGTGTCGAGCTCGTTAAAAAATGAAACAAGGGTTATGAGGATAGTTCTTTTACTGTGTCAATCTCATTAAAAAATGAAACACATCCCTTTCCAAATCGATTCTTTGATTAAGATCTCGTAAAATCCGAGTCAAGTCTTTCCAAGATCTCGAAAGTGAACCTTCATTCCATCGATCTCGTTGAATGCAATGAAGCTTAGGGGGCATGTACCTCGATTTGCGTCATTATGTTGGGGGCATGCAAACTTATAACAAGCATAGTTTTTTGTTTCAAGCATTTGTAAACATGAAACCGAATCCAAGCAAAGTTCTCCATGGTTCAAGCTTGTGTAAAAATGAACCCATACTCAATTTATATCCCATGATTGCCATTTTTATCCATTAATTTCTGCTAGATGAGCCTTGGTTGTTTCATTCCATTGCCACCATCTCTTTGCCCGATCGTATGCTTTCACTTGGTTATTTGTCCTTTCCTGAGGAATCACGATGATGAGTGGTTTTATTAGCTAGCCTCTTGACCATTACATGTTTTGAGCAGTTCCACCATTGCCGAAACGAACTGCTACCCTTTATACCACTCGTTCCTCTAGGACGAGTCACCTTTAAGCTCTTTTTCTGACTCGTAAAAAAGGAAAAGATTGCCGAGTTTTCCTTCTTGACTCATTAAATGGAATTAAAAAGGCAGTCCACTTTCAACACTTTTCGGACCGTATAAATGTGAAAAGATCGCTAAAATTTTGTCGTTTCGAGTTCGATTTTGGTTATGAAACGTCGTGTCTCCAATTGCCTTTTTACTTTTTTGGATCGGGAACACTAATTATGAAAAGTAATCCTTGATCGAAATGGTCAAGTGGTTCTCTCGAGTATTATTTTATACTTTTTTGGGCTTGAGGGACAGAGATTTAAGAAAAGGGACCCCCCCTGGAGTTTTCTTTTCCGTTTCTTTCTCAAACTCTCTAAACATGAAAAAGACTCTAAGTTTTCCCTATGCCTAACTCATTAAACACTGACGACATTGGACTCGTCACCATGACGAGACTCAAGCTTCTCTTCCCTAGGGCTCATTAAGCTATTACTAGGTTGGATTCGTCAGAAGGTAGAACTTATATCACAAGCATATGCTATCCCATTCAAGCTTGTTTTTAAAAAATAATTGGGGTACTCGCTAGCAATGGTGGGGGAAAATTTGGAAGTTGTCATTGGTTACCTACGACAACTAGTCACTCTTGAACAACAACACTTTTTGCTTCTTGTTGGGTTGGGATATCCTCAAATCATCATTAGCCTTCCGAGGTTTTGGGTTGCCATTTTGCCTCATTCCATCTAATCCTTGTTGTTTCTATCAGACCTCCAATCCCTTGGTACCAAAATGTTGCTGCTTTCTGGAGTCCTGTCATTGATATATTCAAGAGTATAATCTTTCTGTAGTTATATCCTTACCTCCTCCTCTGATCCTCTATTTCACCATCTATTACTTGTTCCTTGTCTCGTGTCATTGATGGGGGAAACATCATGGCCCTCCTGCGACGAATCATCTCCTATCGACGTCAGATTATTATCCAGGAGATCAATCTAGAGATCCCTTTCAGTACCTTGGAGCTTGGATGCCTCAATGGCAAGTTCTTTGCACCTGATGATAGACTTTCATCATTGGTCTTAGATAGGGTGATTCCATGAGTGTTCGAGTGTAGCTCATTTTTCACGCCTAGTGGATTGTACTGGTAGTACCTTGAGAGCCATTGGCATTATCGATGGTTTCTCTCGTGCTTGTTAATGGTTTTCATTATTGATCGGTAATCAAGCGACTTTCTATCATGTTCGACTTCATCACGTCTATTTTCATGCTAGAATTTGTACTAAGATTGGTTAGGGTTTCAAGACCCCAAACTAAGATTACATATGTTTGGGCTGCGTGGATTGGTTCGTGATTACATACATGACTCTTTGATTGGATGGTTGTGACCATACCTTTATCATTATATATGGTCTTATCAATTGGGTGGCTACATCCATACCATAGACCAAGTTTCATATGTCTTTTGGATGGTTGTGCGCATGCCTAAACTATGTGTATTTCACTATCATAGATATCAGTTGTACTTGCGCCTGCATGTTCTTCAAGGTGGTGTTCATGTTTGGTCATGGTTTCGCAAAGCATTTCACCCCTCCCACTCTCTTGGGCTTCATGCTTTAGGGGGCATCTCTTACACAATAATTTTTCACTATCCTCATCTCAGTCCCTCTGCTATGTCATACATCAAATAAACATGTCCATAACTTCCCACTAATGCAAGAATATTAAGCAAATGCTCTCTAATGCTGAAGATTGACCCATTTTTACTCAATTCCTGCATCATCGCTAGTAAACCCTTAAAATGTGTGACAGTTCTCTATCATGCACTATATCATTGCGCCGTCGTTGTTAGTCCTTATTTCATGACCTTCAACAATCCAAAATTGGTGCATTTGTTCAAACAGTCGGCCTTCTGGGTGTTTCTAGAGCTGGTTGTTGAGTCATTTTGGGTTTCTTTTCCTCATCTGGGATGGTGGTTCTGCCTCTTGTGCAACCTCCCTTAACGATAAGCTCCCTCTCCCTTATTTCATGGAGACACCTTCTCCTATAAAATCACTCACCATTGTTATGATTTGCTAGTTCTTTAGTTGGGTAGTGCTGGCTAGTTCTTTTGAGTTTACTTTGAAACTAAATTGATAGCTTTGGTGTGAGTGTGACAAGTGTGGGATTTCTAATAGTTTGGTAAGAGGTTGTCAAGTGACTTAACCTTTTATTAGAGCTTCCTTAACCTTGTATTAGAGCTTGTGAGTGAGAGAGAGATATCAACTATTTGGGAGACCCATTCGTGAGAGTGAATGATTGAAGAAACATACTAGCTGGACCCTCCGAGAAGGCTTGTGGCATCAAAACTTGGTTGTAAGCTTTGCTCTTGATTCATTTTAATACAATCAATGATGATTTCCTATATCTTATGTACGATTTACTTGATATCTTATGATTTCTTGACTTTATAAGTAAATAGATCATTATTGTTCTCGATTACGTGTTTTGTTGTTTTCTTGTGGTGTTTCAAGTTGATTGCTCATTAAGGAGAAAGAAATGGAAGCTGGAGCAGCACAATGGAAACTCCATCAACCGCCAGTTTGAGGTAGGCCTCCAACGATGACTATTTAAGGGAATCGATTGTTGTTTTGTCTTTGCTGTAACTAGACCCACTCTAGGGCTAGAGGGGTTGCCTCTGTCTGTAGAGGGAACACTTTCCTTTATCACAAGTTGGCGAGTCCACTGGGGAATGAACCCAGAATCTCTTGCTTCAAGAGTATAATCTTTCTGCAGTTATATCCTGACCTCCTCCTCTAATCCTTTGTTTCACAATCTATTACTTGTTCCCTGTCTCGTGTCATTGATTGGGGAAACATCATGGCCCTCCTACAATGGATCATCTCCTGTTGGCGTTAGCTCATTATCTAGGAGATCGATCTAGAGATCCCTTTTGGTAGCTTGGAGCTTGCATGCCTTAATGGCAAGTTCTTCACACCTAACGACAAACTTTCATCATTGGTCTTCGATAGGGTGATTCCATGGGTGTTCGACTTTAACTCATTTTTCATGCCTAGTGGATTGTATTGGCCATACCTTCAAAGCCATTAGCATTATCAATGGTTTCTCTCATGCTTGTTAACAGTTTTCATTATTGACTAGTAATCAAGGGACTTTCTATCATGTTCAACTTCAGCACGTCTATTCGCATGCTAGAATTTGTACTAAGATCGGTTAGGGTTCCAAGACCCTGAACTAAGATTACATATGTTCGGTCTGTGTGGATTTCTTTGTGACTACATACATGACTCCTTGATTAGATGGTTGTGACCATACCTAAGTCTTCATGGATGGCTGTGACCATACCTTGATCATTATATATGGTCTTATCAACTGGGTGGTTGCGTCCATACCACAAACCAAGTTTCATATGTCTTTTGGATGGCTACGCCCATGCCTAAACTATGTGTATTTCACTATCAAAGATATCAATTGTACTTGCACCTACAGGTTCTTCAAGGTAGTATTCCAGTTCGGTCATGGTTTCATAAAGCATTTCACCCCTCCCACTCTCTTGGGCTTCATGCCTTAAGGGGCCTCTGTTACACAATAATTTTTCACTGTCCTCATCTCAGCCCCTCTGTTGTGTCATAAATGAAATAAACATGTCCATATCTTCCCACTTGTGCAAGAAGATTAAGAAAATGCTCTCTAACACTGAAGATTGACCCTTTTTGACTCAGTTCCTGCGTCGTTGCTAGTAAACACTTAAAATGCGCGATGGTTCTCTGTCATGCACTGTATCGTTGTGACATCATCGCTCGTCCTTATTTCATGACTTGCAACGATCCAGAATTGGCGCATTTGTTCAAACAGTCAGCCTTTTGGGTGTTTCTAGAGCTAGTTGTTGAGTTAGTTTGGGTCGCTTTTCCTCCTCTAGGATGGTGGTTCTGCCTCTTGTACAACCTCCCTTAAGGATAAGATCCCTCTCCCTCATTTCGTGGAAGCTCCTTCTCCTATAAAATCACTCACCATTGTTATGATCTGCTAATACTTTAGTTGGGCAGTGCTGGCTAGTTCTTTTGGGTTTACTTTGAAACTAAGTAGATAGCTTTGGTGTGGGTGTGACAAGTGTGGGATTGCTAATAGTTCAGTAAGAGGTTGTGGAGTGCCTTAACCATGTATTAGAGCTTGTGAGTGAGAGAGAGATATCATCTATTTGGGAGACTCATTCTTTTTTGTGAATGCTCGAAGAGAAATACTGGCTAGACCCTCCGAGAAGGCTTGCGACGTCAAGACATGGTTGTAAGCTTTGCTCTTGATTCATATTAATACAATCAAGGATGATTTCCTATATCTTGTGTACAATTTACTTGATAGCTTATGATTTCTTGACTTTATAAGTAAATAGATCATTGTTGTTCTCAGTTACTTGTTCTTTTGTTTTCTTATGGTGTTTCGACTTGATTGCTCATTGAGGATAAAGAAATGGAAGCTGGAGTTGTGCAATGGAAACTCCATCAACTGCTAGTTTGAGGTAGGCCTCCAACGATGACTATTTAAGGGAATCGATTATTCTTTTGTCTTTGTTGTGACTAGAACCACTCTAGGGCTAGAAGGGTTGCCTCTATCCAAAGAGGGAACACTTTCCTTTATCACAAGATATGGACATGTTTATTTGATGTATGACACATCAGAGGGACTAAGATGAGGACATTGACAAATTACTGTGTAATAGATGCCCCCTAAAGCATGAAGCCCGAGAGAGTGGTTGGGGTGAAATTATTTATGAAACTGTGACTGAATTGGAACACCACTTTGAAGAATCTACAGGTGAAAGTACAACTAATTTCTCTGATAGTGAAATAAAAGTCGTTTAGGCATGGGCGCAGCCATCCAAAAGACATACGAAACTTGGTCTGTGGTATGGACACAACCACCTAGTTGATAAGACCATATATAACGATAAAGTTATGGTTGCAGCCATCCATGAAGATTTAGGTATGGTCATAGACATCCAATCAAAGGGTCATGTATGTAATCACGAACCAATCCATGTAGCCCAAACATATGTAATCTTAGTTCAAGGTCTTCAAACCCTAATCGATCTTAGTACAAATTCTAGCATGCGAACAGATGTGCTGAAGTCGAACATGATAGATAATCAACACTAAAAATCAACCAACAAAAAAACAAGCAATGAAAAAGCCTCAAGCAAATCAATAAGATGGTTGTGGATGAACCTTGGACAGACAAGTAACCCAAGCAAACAGTTTCTCGACGAAACCTCTAAAGAGCTAGGTCACACGGTCTAAAAACACAAGACTCACTCAGTGAAACCAAAGAGATGGTATCATAACCAAAAGCAATCAAAACAAGCTAATGGGAGATAAGAAACAATAGGGGATAAACAAGATTGGTGGATTTAGGAGGTAAAGTTGTAAAAACAACTTTACAAGAATCATCGTAGGTGTTACACTGACAACTAGATATGTCATCGTAGGTGTTACACTGACAAATAGAGACGTTGTCATAGGTGTTACACTAACAACTTGATACTAGTTGCTAAAGTACACATGTTTTTAGAGACGGTCTGATTTCAGGAGTCATCGTGGGAATTAAACTAGCAACCCGAGACGAAGGCCAAATAGTTGCGGGTACAAAGCTATAACATCAACAACATTGTCACGACTATTTGAATATCTTCTGCAACGATCTTACTTAAGCAAAAGACAAAGTAAAATCACCTAAATAACACTAGATTAATCTTCCAAACAATCAGAAGGACTCCCAGACTAACCAAAGTAATCCAAGAACTGAAGGTGCAACCCCAAAATTTAAGAGACACTAAATCAAAAGATAAACAAGAAGGAAACATACAAACGACTCCCCACTGGAGTCACCAACTTGTGATAAAGGAAAGTGTTCCCTCTGCAGACAGAGACAACCCCTCTAGCCCTAGAGTGGGGCTAGTCACAGCAAAGAAAAAAAGAATCGATTCCCTTAAATAGTCATTGTTGGAGGCCTACCTCAAACTGGCGGTTGATGGATTTTTTGTTGTGTTGCACCAACTTCCATTTCTTTCTCTTCAATGAGAAATGAACCTCAAACACCACAAGAAAACAATAGAACACGTAACCGAGAACAACAATGATCTATTTACTTATAAAGTCAAGAAATCATAAGTTGTAAAGTAAATTGTACACAAGATATAGGAAATCATCATTGATTGTATTAAAATGAATCAAGAACAAAGCTTACAACTAAGTCTTGACGTCGTAAGCCTTATCAGAGGGTCCAGCCAGTATGTTTCTTCAATCATTCACTCTCAATAATGGGTCTCCCAAATAGATGATATCTCTCTCTCACTAACAAGTTCTAATACAAGGTTAAGGCACTCCACAAAATCTTACCAAACTATTAGCAATCCCACACTAGTCACACTCACACCAAAGCTATCTACTTAGTTTCAAAGTAAACTCAAAAGAACTAGCCAGCACTACCCAACTAAAGAACTAGTAGATCATAACAATGGTGAGTGATTTTATAGGAGAAGGAGTCTCCATGAAATGATTGAGAGGGAGCTTATCCTTAAGGGAGGTTGCACAAGAGGTGGAACCACCATCCCAGAGGAGGAAAAGTGACCTAAACTGACTCAACAACCAGCTCTAGAAACACCCAAAAGGCCAACTATTTAAACAAATGCACCAATTCTGGATCGTCACAAGTCATGAACTAAGGACTAGTAATGACATCGCAATGATACAGTGCATGACAGAGAATTGTCACACATTTTAAGGGTTTACTAGCAACAATGAAGGAACTGAGTCAAAAAGGGTCAATCTTCCGCATTAGAGAGAATTTGCTTAATATTCTTGCACGAGTGGGAAGATATGGACATGTTTATTTGATGTATGACACAAGAGAGGGAATTAGATGAGGACAGTGACAAATTACTATGTAACACGCCAAGAGAACTACGCCTAGTCTGGAAGCTCGGGAAGAACACAATGCAGATAAGAAGAGAATTGAGATTGACCATACAGATCAGGGAATATGAAATGGATTAACTGATTTTGGATCCAGGAAAGGACATGAACATCTTGCCAAAGCAGACATGGGAGCACATGGCTAGGCCTGCATTGCAATGGTCCTCTATTCAATTGAAAATTACGAATCAACAAAAGATCCTATCTATGGGAAGATTACAGGGAATAATGGTAGATATCAAAGGTGCGAGCGCACATGCAGATTTCGAAGTGATAGAGATTGTTGATGACAACAATCACTATCCTGCCCTACTGGGAATAGACTGGGCCACTAACATGAATGGAGTGATAGATCTAGAGAAGCACAAAATGATTTTTGAGAAAAAGTCACTACGCATAATGATACCTTTAGACATTATAGAAGGATCGCACTACGTAGAACTAGTTCATGACTATGAGAGAGATGACGATATAGAATGTATCTACAAGATAACCGCATGGGAGTAGGACTCATTGAATCCAACAGTGGATGGCAAGATTTTGTGGGAGCGTGAAAGCTCCTGCACCTCAGATTCAGACGAAGAGATAGAACAGTGGAAAAACTGGTTACACGAGGTAACAACACCTAACTGCAACATGATGACAAGGACACTGCGCTACGTGACAATAGAGGTAAGATATTGCCTATGTACGATGGGTTGAGTGAGGTGGATGATTTCTGACAAAATTTTAAAAAGAAGTGTTGGAACAATAATAGTTTGATGCTTTGAGATGGGTACTATGTGCTATGCCTACAAGGTGGGGTGCACACCAGCAAAATTTTGAGGACTGGTGAGAATGCAGAAGGATGATGCACCTATGATTTGGGAGGCCTCAAATGTGGATAAAGGGTGAGCATGACGGATGAAAAATCCAGCACACCCACCTTTCCAGATGGATACATATGTATGGTGTGCAACCTACATGAGCACATACCGTCCTCACGATAGGAAACATGACTGAAAAGCAGGAATGGGCATGACGAGGGCACGAACAATGAGCAGAAAGTATGATAAGACCAAGCTCGCAGAACGTTATCCATGTGGAAGCATTTGACAAAGTATGCGAAGCACTGAATGTGGTCCACCATGTGAAGCAAACATACTGGGGACCTGCACATACCAACGGTTCTATGGGCTTATAGGACCATATGCAAAACCCTAACTGGGCAGGCACTTCCGAAGCTAGAATATGAAACAAATGCTGTAATCCCTATGGAGCATCTGAAGCCTAGTCCGTGTGTAGTAGCACCTGTAGATAAAATGGTTCATGAAGCCTGGAATGGAGGGATCACACAGCTGCAAGAAACACAACGCATGGGACTTGAGGAAGAAATCCACGAAGGAAACCTTAGACTCCACAAAATTGAAGAAGAAAGGGTACAGTTAAGGAAGAAAAGCGCTCTGATGGACATGAAAATTAAGAAGTTGGAGGATGAGATCAAGGAATATTTTCTCACCAAAAGAACTAGGATGGCAAGTGAAGGTGCATATGATCATGCTAAAAAATTTGAGAACTATCGTTGTGAATTGATTACTTCGATGCCTGGCTTGGACTGCATATTGCTAAGCATAGTGACCAGGGTAGCACATTGCAAATGATGAAGCGCACAATGTCGACCATAACAATAAAAGGTGGGGATTATCTATGAACCATGATAAAGGATAGGATGAAACTCCACATGGGTGGTGCAGCCACCTGACTAGCCAAGGGAAGGACAGTTTTAGTGCTCTAGGTAGTTGGAAGGGAGCACAAGACTATAAACTATTCTTCCTGGGAGCTACGTTGTATTGGAATTGCGCACAGAAGCAAAGAGTCACAAGGTCCACAACCACGCACGGGGGTTGTGCAGCCATGCAGGTTGACCAAAAAGTGACCATTGAAGTCACTATTCATGATGGGATTCTCGACTTGAGGTGAAATGGAGCAGGCAGTAGGCATTTAAGACACAATTTATGGGCAAGATCTAGGAAACTCTTCCACCAAGAAAGAATTAATGAAATAGAATTGGGGGGAACGGTCGAATTCAAATTCAAAAAGCACTATAAAATACAAAGGGCTACCTAACGAACAACACTTGGTCCTTTGCGAATTGAGGGATTGAGCAGAGCCCTGAGTATTGTGAGTCAAGCATTGATTAAGCCCTAAATTCACGAGTAATAGATTGTTGCACAGCTACAATGACAACAACTAAGGATGTTATGGGAATATAAGAGGTGACCACCACCAAGGCCGCGCAGGCCCTAACTATGGAGGATGTTCCAGAAGGTGTCAGGATTGTGGTAGAGATCTCGAAATGACCACGTATGCCAAGACCCAAGAAGGATAAACAAGCAATGGCTTCCATATGCGTGTCCCCGTAGAAACCACCGTGCAACAAACTGTTGATGGAGGAGAAAGGAAAAGATATCACTATAGAAACAGACGAAGATCTACATGCCCTTATTATCGCAGAGGAAGAAGACAAAGGCATGGAGGTTGATACTCAGCCTACGCTCTCTACAACAAAACTACCCGCCTATGTGTTACAAATCCGTTTGGGCACATCAATCCCAACCTACAAATCAGTACTATTAGGGCCCATCAAACCCTAATTCAGCTATTACATGCCCTAAAGAAGTCAACCATCAGAATGCTTAGCTTCCCAAGAAGTTCCATGACTGAAATCATCTAGAAACTGCCTCTAAGAACATCAGTGCAGGCAAGCCTTCAATAGGGGGTGCTGCAATGTAGTCCATACATTGATAGGGTGCTATGCAACGCACTTGAGACTTCTTTGGACTGTGTTGAGAGAATTTGAGTGAAATTTCATTGGGGTTTGGGAATATTCTTATCAATTGGATGCATCTAGAAGTTTCCCAAGTTTATCTACTCCTTTGAGCTTGTATTTGGATGAAGTAGGGAGTTAAGGTACATCAATCATTTTATCCCTTCCTCCATGGAAATAAATCCTAAGTTTGGGAGGGCATTCATTATCACTATTTATGGCATAACTTCCTTCATTCACCTATAAAAAGACCACTCATCTAAGTGATCAGGAGCTGGAAATCATTGAATTATAGGGAGATGTTGTTAGTATGAGACTTGAGTTGATTCCAAGTATTGTAATGATGTCAAAATGTCTTTCTTGTTATGAGGAGGGGATGGGATTGAAATGGAGGAGTGATGTTGAATCGAGAAAATTGGTCTCCTCCTTTTACTAATAAAGTGTTCAAAGATTTTTCCATATGCTTGTGTTATTCATTTATGCTTTCATATGTGTATCATGTACTTGATTCCATGCTATGTTTAATCAATAGATCATTATCATATGCTTTGATCATTTTTTGTCTTCTGTCTATGTGCAGGTACTCTTCAAGTGGATTAAGTATGAAGAGGAGTGATAGAGTTGGTCAAAGGAGATAAGGAGTAAGTGAAAGCTACACGTAGGCTTCTTTACCTCTTATTTAATCTATTGATCATAAAAAAAGTAGAGAATGTTTTGCATTGTTGTTCTAGGCTTAGCTACTAGTCTAGGGGTTTAAGTGTTTATCCGTAGACACTAAAAATTCCCAAAACACTATATCCCCCCATGAAAAGGGAAGGTAAAAGTGCCCAAGAACCTAGATGGGACCAAGAGTTCACTCTATACCCCGCCCCTCCTATATGGCATTATGTTTGAAGGCACGCACATAGATCATGTGCCAACCATGAAATTTGAAGATTGTGACCTCGTTGATTGTGAGAAGATCCCTCACCTGGAGACTGGAAACCTCATGAAACAGAACACTGTGGGGGTGGTGACAACATTAGAGCCACAGAAATGGTTGTGCGGTGTGGAAAAGGCTGGGTTGCTGAACCTACTATGGGTATCGCAATTCCACCGCGCCCTATTAACCATTTTCGTCATCAGGTAGTTGCACATGATGGGTATTTATGGCTGAAGGAGCCCATCCCCATCACAGCAGAACTAATTCATTGTGTTTCTCAACTTCCATACAAAGGAAAGGACCCTGTAACCATATGGAAGGAAAGGGCAGTAATTTGGCCATTGCAAAGGCCACGAAGATGAAGTACAAACTAGAAAAGAAGAAGAGGCACTACCCCATCTCTAGCATCAAGGACAAAGTAGTTCACGTAACAACCCAAATCCTCGCAGGAAAATTTGTGCACAAGTGCCAAGCTGACAAGGTACCTGCACTGGTCGTTTCACTAGTTGAGTAGTGTGCAGTGGGGGTCAAGTTTAACTGGTCTGAATTCCTCTGAACAGAATTCATAGAGAATTGCCACCAAGCCCAGGAGCAAGGTAAAACCTTCCACTATGCATGGTTGTTTCTGTCCATAGTGCTTGTCACTAGAAAATTGCCAGAGGACAGTCAATTCCCCATAATTAACAAAGGTTTACCGAAGGTCATAAAGTACGCTTCGCTCTGGGCCATGAAGGATGTTACAACAATATGTGATAGCAAGATCTTCTGGGTGCTCGTGGATATGACTATCTGAATGTGGATCAACTGTAAGCCGTGGTTGTCGCCCATAGTTTACAACAGTATGCAGAGTTTTAAAAATTTAAGGCAGACATGCAAAACATCTATATAAGGGTGCGAAAGGATCCGACAAAGCAGTGAACAAAGATGCCCTTTGTAGCCACTGATGATGCCATTTTCACTATCTTGGAGGCATGGCTTTCCGAATGGCGTGAACCAGATGATGCAGAAATCGAGAGGTCGGCAGCGCAAAAGAATAAAGGCGATGCCAAGTTGTGCATCACACAATTAGCTGAAAAGCAATGAAAGGAAACAACAGTAGGAGAAGTGCGGGTAGCAGGGGAAGTGGCATAGAAAGCAGGCAAGCAAGAAAAGGCCGCAGCAGCAGCAGTAGCACAGGCAATAGCTGTGATGGCAAGCGAGGGCCAAACAATGCCTTCACAAGGATAGGAGGTGGAGGAAGCATTAATAGAAGGACACATGGACCCATGAACTGCGTCCACAGAGTTGAACCGCCAACATCTGGTAGAGTGAGCAAGATCGAGGAAGAAGGTCAAGGCCTCGAAGTTGTTCATTGACCTGATCACCTAACCAAGGGTGATGTGCATGACATTGGCGAGACAGTGCATGATGTCACAAATGAGACTCTTCATGATTTCATGCAGGAGCACTAGACTATGTTGGGGGCCCTCAGAGTACAGTTGTAGGACTTATAGGCATGCCCCCCTCAAGTTGGTACCCTTTCAACCAACCTCGCAGTCGGAGAAAAATGCACTAGCACTATCACAGCGAGATTGGAGGAGATCAGAGGTGCAATGTGAGGCTGCACCAACATTTTGGAAGAATCACTTGAGGTCCTCACAACTCTACAGGAGGACCCCAACATCCAATGCTTAGAGACAGAGGCATGAGAAATCCAACAACAATATGACAATGTCTGAATAATTGCACAGACAGTGGTCCTCACCCAGCGGCTTGCGAGGATGCAGTAAGCTAAAGCCCTAAAGGAGTAGGTGGACGCGACATGACACAAGGAGGTAGTTCTGAAAGCACGCGTCCAGCCTTGGATCGACGAGACCTTCACCATCATAGCAGATATCAAAGGCAAGCTCATGAACATACAGGGGATGCACACATTGATGAAGAGAAGCACCCTAGACACAAAGGTCTCAGAACAACATATGCAATAGATCCAGCAAGTAGCAGCTTAGTGCATTGTTGGCCTCCGCACAGTTCGAGAATTGTTGGAGGGACTTCATGCAAAGATCATCGTACCAACACAGTGACTCAAGGGTGAGTCACGATGTTTGTGTTGGGGGCCTGTTTGGCTTGGAATCCCACCAAGGCATGTTTTGGGGCTCAAAACCAAAGTTTTGACCCAATTTTGTTGTAAAGCTCTGCGAACTGTGGGCGCAGGGTGCGAAAGTATAATAGAGTCATAGGGTTGTCCGCCCTAGTTTTGTAATGTAATTTTAGCTAGATAGACCTACCCATGGTCCGTGGACAACGAGATTGTATAAATAGAGCGAGGCTCTAAGTAGATAATAACAGATAGTGGTATAGAAGAAGAAGAAGTCTAAGTGATTGAATCGCAATTGTAAACTGTCTTTGGGTCGTAGAGTAGGAGAAGGCTCTGTAGCTGAGTGCGTAGAGGCCTAGTAGTCTGTAGTTGAGTGCGCAAGCCCCTGTAGCTAAATGTGTAGGGCATAGTCAAGTCTATAACTAACGAAGGAATTAATAAAGAGACGTTTTACCATAATTCTAGGTATCTGTTCTTGGGTTAATGCATGTTTGATATAATTTGCAAATATATTGTTTCTTTATTGCGTGCTCTTGTATGAATGGTTTATGTTGTTAAGTATAACTTAAAACATGCAAGTAGGCTAAGATAATCAACTAACATTGGAATGACAATAAAGTCTTAGGTAATAACACAGAAGCACGACGTTCAACCCTAAGTAGGATTGCGTAAAGCCTGCATCTCAAGCTACGAGGTACGGGAAAGTGTGCGAAGCGACTTACGTGTAGGGTCAAACCACGGACGACTTGAACTCATCAGACATCTCGAGGGTGTATAAACCTAGTTCTAGCACCCTCCCATACTACTTCAGGTGAGACCTTAGTCTATGCTCCATAGACTGTTGCCGAAAGGACTAGTAGTACCAAGATTTGTTTGGCTAAATCAACTCTGAACCTAGTTCAGGCCCTAATAAACCAACAAAAATAGTGTAATTTCATAGTCATTCTAGGTCATTCATTAGGCGAAGATCTGATAGTAGAAGTTATGTTTCATTTAGGGTTTTTTTCCATAGAAGGCAGCCCCTCACTATATATGAAGGAATTATATTGTGTCTATGTATATCTGTATTCTACGTGAAGAAAAGAGAGGATATTGAGAGAAAAGAGGAAATTACAATGAATCTGCTATAAGTTGTATCTCTTCAGTTTGTTGGATAATATTAAAGGAAGGATTTGTTATTTTTCTGTGGACGTAGCCCAAACTAGGTGAACCACATATATTTGTGTCTCTCTTGTTTTATGTGTTTTTTGTGTTTATATTTTTGCAATATTTTATGTGTTACATTCCTCAGTAATATATAATTTTCTAACAATTAGAATAGATTCAACTGCCTTTAGGTATGAGGCCAATCATGCATTTTGTGGACCTACATCTGATAGTCATCATATTGTGAAATCCTAAAATGGGAATAATATGGAAGAGGAAAGTGAAATATTTGCATGTTTTGATAATGCTTCAAATGATAGAATCTCATATAAATCACATGCAAGTATAAGAGGCGATAACCATGGAGAAAAGAATGACACTATAGAGGAAAGAGTGATATATGGAGGGCCAGTTGAAACAAGTAATGGGAGATTAAGCATTGATCAAGATTTGTTTTTATCAAATGGATGTGTGGTTCGTGAGCGTGATACAAGAAAGACAATTATCAAAGGTACAAGAACTCTAAAGAATTTGTACATATACTCAAAGGAGGACAAAAAAAATGATATCTAAGGAAAAAGATGAAAATTGGTTATGGCACAAAAGATTGGGGCATCTAATATTTTCTCAAATAAGAAAATCATGCAAGCTCAAGGTGGTCTGTGATCTTCCAAATATCAGCATTCCAGAAAATAACATATGCAAACCATGTCAAGTCGGTAAGCAAACCAAAGTTCATTTCATTGAAAAAGAAGGATCAACAAGTGAGACTCTTGAACTCATCCATCTTGATTTATTTGGACCAAAAAGGAAAAAGTCACCTCATGGAGAAGAATACTTTAGTTTATTCATTGATGATTTTTGTATAATGTGTTGGATAGGTCTACTAAAGCATCAAGATGACGCACTTGAAAAGTTTAAAGCCTTCAAAGATTCCGTTGAAAATGAATTAGATCGAAAAATCAAATGTCTTAGATCTGATTGAGGGGGGCAATTCATTTTGGATGAATTCTTTGATTTTTGTGAACAACATGGAATAAAAAGGCAATTCTCAGTCGCTAGAACTCCTCAACAAATGGCATAGTGGAAAGAATGAATAGAATAGTTCAACAAATGGCTCGAGCTATGCTTGATGAATTTGGAACTCCTGCAACCTTCTGGGATGAAGCTAAATTTGCTATTGTGCCTATTTTCAACAAAGCTAATGTTCGGGTAAATAGTGATCAAACTCCATGTGACCTCTGGTATGGTAAGCCTCCTACTATAAAACACTTTAGAGTTTTTGGAAGTAAATGTTTCATTAAAAGGAATGATGAAAAACTTGGTAACTTTGAACCCAGAGAATACGAAGGAATTCTTCTTGGTTCTTCATCAGAAGTAAAGGATACAAATGTTATATAAAAGACTTTGGAAAATTGTTGAATGCATTGATGTAGTAATTGATGAAGCATGCAGAAATATGGAAAAAATGAAATCAATAAAGAAATATGACAATGAGGAATGCTTTGGATGCTTTCTCGTATCAAATCAAAATGAAATAGAGAAATAAACTAATGAAGCACTAGAAGAAGATACAACAGACAGGGAAAAGACTCCATCCAGGTATGTTCAAAAGAATCATCCAGAATCTCAAATTCTAGGAGAAAAAGGGTTTGTAGTATAGACAAGAATAAATGTTACAAGTACCTCAAGTTATCTAGAATTACTATCCTCCATAGAACCATAGAATGTAAATGAAGCTACTAAAGATGAATGTTGGGTTAAGGCCATGGATGAATTACTTGACCAAATTGAAAAGAATGATATTTGGGAATTAGTTCCTAGACCTCATGATAAAAATATTAAAGGAACAAAATGGATATTTAAGAATAAGTTGAATGAAAATGAAGAAGTTATTAGAAAAAAAGAAATACTTGTTTGTAAAGGGTATTCTCAACAAGTTTGAAGAAACTTTTGCACTTGCTTCTAGACTTAAAGCCATGAGAATGTTTCTTGTTCTTTCTAGTTTTCAAAAATTTAAAGTATATCAAGTGGATGTAAAATAAGATTTTCTTAATGAAGATTTAGATGAAGAAGTTTATATTGAGAAACCAGAAGGATTCATTCTAGGAAATGATGAAAAACTTGTATGCAAGCTCAAAAAGGCTCTTTATGGACTGAAACAAGCTCCAAGGTCTTGGTATTATCACCTTGACAAATATCTACAACAACAAGGGTTCACAAAAGGTTCTGCAAACAACAACTTATATAAAAAAGAATTAAAATGATAAACTTCTAATTATTGTTGTTTATGTTGATGATATCATCTTTGGTAGCAATGAAGAATCTATGAGTTGGAACTTTGCCTCGATTATGCAACAAGAATTTGAAATGTCCTTACTTGGTGAAATTACTTATTTTCTTGGTCTACAAGTACAAAATACAAAAGATGGTATTTTTCTTTCACAAACTAAATATCTCAAGCGGATTCTGAAGAAGTACGGAATGGAATATTATAAACTCGAATGTACTCCAATGGTAATAGGATGCAGTCTCAGTTCTAACGATGAATCACCTGTAGTGAACAAAACAACATACAAATCTATGATTGGAAGTCTTCTTTATCTAATAGGTACCAAACGTGATATCATGCATGCAGTAGGAATTTATGGAAGGTTCCAAGCAAATCCAAAGGAATCACATCTTCAGCAGTAAAAAGAATATTCAAATATCTTCAAGTATCTCAAGTCTTTGGTCTATGGTATCCTAACGATACAAATCCTACTCTTCATGCATATATAGATGCAGATTGGGCAGGAAATGTTGATGATTGAAAAAGCATTAGTGGATGTGCATTCTATATGGGATCATGGTTAGTGTCTTGGTTTAGAGAGAAACAAATTTCGATTGCCTAATCTACAGCTAAAGTAGAATATGTGGTTGTTGCATCTTATTGCACACAACTACTTTGGATGATGCAAACATGTACTCCACCCATCTCCATTTTATGAGATAAATAAATGCCATTAGTATTTTGAAACATCTAGTGATGCACTCCAAGACCAAGCACATACCCATTAAATACCATTTTATATGAGAACAAGTGCTTGAACAAAAGGTTAAATTAGAGTATGTTCCGTCCAAAGAAAATGTTGTTGATATATTCGCCAAACTGCTTCCTAGAGAAGCATTTGAATATCTTAGACAAAAGCTAGGAGTAGTTTCTACATCATCCTGTTCTTAAATCCATTTTTTTAGAGGAAGGTCCATATACACAGTTTTCATGAAGGATAATCGTGTATATATATGAGCTTCTGTGGCTGCAGGAGTGTATATGTTTTTCTGATAGAAAAACAATAGGTCAGACTCTGATATGGGTGCTCAGTTTGATATTGAGGATTCCAATCTGTTGATATGCTTTGTTCATTGATTTTTATCTGACTAACGAAGATATCTTGATGAATAATTTGTTGACAATGCACAGGTAGCATAGGTTCAGGGGAAAATTAGCCTTCACAAGAATTCTGCATTGTTGGAATTATGGTTACTGACTTCAGCTATGGTTCAAATATTTATATCAATTGTTGCATAAGTCATGTGTAGATCTAGGGTGTTATATGTCTCCTTCTGTCCTAGTCTATTTTTTTAGTCCTATTGGACATATGATGTGATTTGTATCTCCACTATGCATGGGATGGATGATGTAATAATTGTTGTATTTCAATCATGTATAAATAATTGGTATATCCCCACTTGGTTGGGCGAATGAGTCAAATTTGGTGTATCCCCACTTGGTTAGGTGATTGATATATGTTGAGTCATTATTATTAGGGAGGTCATACTCACTTAGTTGAGTTATAGAGTCATGCTATTATTTTCAAACATATATATGCAAACTCTGCATGTACTTGGGGGGAGCATGAACATCATAGTGTATATCACACAGGTAGAATATCTTGGTATGCCCTTTTCCCTTGATGTCAAAAGGGGAGAGTATTTTGGTGTTGTTTGATATCTCTAACAATTTCTACATCTTGTAGTAATCAAGACTAATATGGTTTCCATCAAGTCTAAAGGGGGACATGTTGGCATTGCGATATAGGTGTTGTCCTTGATGGAAACTCACTCTCGAGTCCACTTAGGTTTGATAAAAGGAAACTCACAGTGTAACAGGCCAATTCATAGGTAACAGGGCATTGGTACAAAAGAATGGGAAGTTGGAACAAAGATCTATAGATCATAGTCAAGAAGTTGAAGGAAAAGGATTTTTTCAGATAGTTTAAGCTGTATACATAGGTTCATTTTGTAAAAATAATGTATACATGTGGGTTCCCATAACAAAAAAAGTGTATACGTATGCACGTACTTTCACAAGAGGAAAAGTGCGTATGGGTTGGAAAATCAAGGAAATTTAAGAGTAAAGGATACCAAGGGTCAATATCATGGTATTAGCCCACAATATTGAGTAGAGTAATGACTATTTGATCCTGTCCAAGAATACCATAGGTCCTAAGTGTGGTTTTGGTCTGAGGTATTGAGGAAGGCCAAAACTATATAGGGAGGAGAAGATCAAAGGGCCATGTGTGCAAGTGAAAGGGCTTCTCAGGAATACTTTTATTTGAAGTACATTTGATGTTAGAGGGGCTAAGATTATGATATAATCTGAAATATTTTTTGCACCTTGAATTCAATGTTGGATCATGATCATGAGACCTGAAATGACTTATCATTGAATGATCTGATATTTGTTGGGCTAGATCTGATTGCTTGTACATGTTTTATTCTTTAAATGTTGTGATCTTGGTATGTCTAAAGTATGGAATAGCAGTGAAGTTGTGAGTTAATATTTGCATATCTATATGTTGTTTCTCCTTGGTAAAGGCACATGTACACATAGGTTCAACTCTTCTAAGTAGTGTATGCAAAGGAAAATCCTATTGTTCAGAAAGGACTGATCTATTTGATCACCGTTGTTGTTTTACTATTGCCTGCTAATGAAGTCTTCCTAGATCTTAATGTAAAACTAAATGCATAAGGAGTTTGTGTCTAATTGATTTATTGATTAAGTGAGAAGGGTTATATTTGATGTTGATTGTCTAGATCTTAGAAAATCAACAATAGATGTTTAGAATATTATTGGTTGGTACAAATATCAGAAACTTATTACGATTCAGTAGTTCTGAAGGTATACTCAGGTTTTGTTAAAGGAAGTTGTGTATACATATAGGTTGGGTTCTGTAAAATAGTGTTTGCATTCTAATGTATGATTTTTGAGGTTGCAGATGGTTCTGAATGATGATGTAGGTTTCTGGGTTCAGCACAGTGTTCTGGTGACAGTGATCTGATTGTTCAAATTAACTAATTGTTGGTTGATGCAGTTTAGTTTCAAAGTTTCTAATGGGTCCAATATGAAAATGATGAAATGGGGCCTTCATATTGTATTGTTATATACCAGGAGAATCCAGTTTGAAAATTTATGAAACGTGGTCCCTGGAGGAAGAGAGAAGGTCGTAACCTTCTGTAGGTCGGTGCCTATGTACTAGTAAACACATCGGCTAGTGAAAGAGCTAGGGGTTGTAGCTCCCTTCCAATAGAAGCTGTAAAAATAAAAGAAGGTTTCTTTATATTAAAAGAAGACAAAGATGACAGTAGTAGGTGGTTTTTCTCCCGCATTGGGTTTCCACCTTAAATCTTGGTGTTCATGTGTGTTGTTTATGTGTGATGGTTTATTATGTTATTACCGTACATAGTTACTATATAATAAGATACCGATGAATGGATTAAAGATCAACACATGGTAAATTGACTAAATCATAAGTTCTATGGGTGTATGCTAGTTTCCTTAATCACAATTGCATATGCACACAAGTTCACTTCACTTAAGTAGCATATATAAATTTGTTTGGAAATTGAAAAGTTATTGAATTGCGTATACTAATTCACCCCCCCCACTCACTATTATTTCCAACAGTGATGTTATTTCACCTCAAGTTATGAGTCTTGTGAAGGGACTGGAAGTTCTAGCTATAGCAGAAACACTACAACATTCTTCCACCAAAAAGATTGTAAGTAAATGTGATCATATAAATAATGTGAGAATAAAGAAGATCATGCCAAGTCAAATGGATGAAAATAAGACATCATGTTTAGTCCAGGAGCTAAGAAATGAACTTAGAATAACATATGACATTACACCATAGATGACCTTGGTAAGATTTATGCTTCTAATGAAACACTTCTTGCGGCATTTAAGGCTGCAATGATTAGAACACGTGCAAATGACAGAAGTGATAGAACTAATAGATCTCATATCAGAGTGATCCA
Organism: Pinus taeda; assembly: GCA_000404065.3. Taxonomy (NCBI): domain Eukaryota; kingdom Viridiplantae; phylum Streptophyta; class Pinopsida; order Pinales; family Pinaceae; genus Pinus; species Pinus taeda. The sequence continues at coordinate 211,790 of APFE031569485.1, forward strand.
CCAACCACTAAAGAGAGGGAATATATGAGAAGACCTGACAAAGAAACTATATGGTACTGGAAATGCAAAATGTCATGCTTGGGAGATTGAATTCTATAAAGATAGGCGTGATAAAACAAAACAACTCAAGAAGGTTGAGAAACCTGATTCCATCATGAATATTTTGAAAAAGAGCCTTGATGTATGTTCTAAATCTATATAAAATGAACATATGGGTGAAAGATAGGTATTTAATCCAATATTTTCAAGGTTGTATATAGTAGATACCTCTTTATTCACAAGAAAAGATGATATCCGGCCACTTTATTCTTATTTAAATTCAGGGAATGTACAAGTAGGCATATCTGATGCTGAGTTCAAACCAGTCAAGTTAGAAAGAACATGCAACAATACCAATAGAATTGTCCAGATTCCAAGCTCTAATATAGATACTACAGTTGGAAGTGTTCATCCAACCAAGCAGTATACAGATATTAAGAATTTGAATTCCTCTCTAAAAAGTGCAACATTTTAAACAACAGTAGTACAAAAGAAAACTCGCAACTCTAGTGATGTGAAACTTGATAAAATGAAATAGGCTCTAGAGGTACTTGCAAGAAATATAGGTAGTGATGAAAGGAAAACTAGAGCAAGCCTAGGGAAAATGGATAGCTTTCCATTACTAGTAATTTCTCTTCGATGTAGGATTATGTATGGGTTTAATATTTTGCCATAGTTTAAGTTGCTAGTTTGTGAATATATGTCCTATATTTACATTGTCTCATTTTATTTTGTGGGTGGAAAGTTAGTATTTTATGTCTTTTGTTTGTGAGTTAGAACAGATTCAGCTACCTTCAAATATGAGGCCATTATTTCATTTTGTGGACTTACATATGATAATCATCATATTGTGAAATCCCGAACTGGGAATAATATGGAAGAAGAAAGTGAAATGTTTATATGTTTTGATAACGCTTGAAATGATAGAATATCATATAAATCGCATGCAAGTATAGGAGGTGATAACCATGGAGAAAAGAATGCCATTGTAGAGGAGAGAGTGATGTATGGAGGGCTAGCTGAAACAAGAAATGGGTGATTAAGCACTAAAAGGAGGAAGTTAAACCCAAAATGCAAAGATGCATCTGCCACAATGGATAATATGTAGTGTGGCAAAACATTTGGAAAGAATCCAAAGCATAATGAAATATCTATTAAAAGAGCAAGGTCGAGTGGATCGAATGAACATTTTTTCCTGCGCTCTAAGAAAGGCTAATGTGATGCTACTGAAGCAACTACTTATAGAGATAATTTTGGAGTTAAGAAAAAATTTACATCTAACAAGTTGCAAAGTCTTACTCAAAGTGATTTTATCTCACCTCAAGTTATGAGTTTTGTGAAGGGACTAGAATTTCTAACTATTGCAAACGCACTGCAACATTCTTCCACCAGAAAGACTGTAAGTAAAAGTGATCATATAAATAGCGTGAGAATAAAGAAGATCATGCCAAGACGAATGGATGAAAATAAGACATCAGGTTTAGTCTAGGAGCTAACAAAAGAACTGAGAATAACATCTGACCATGACACCACAGATGACCTTGGTAAGATTGATCCTTCTGATGAAACACTTCTTGTAGCATTCAAGGATGTAATGATTAGAACACGTGGAAATGACAAAAGTGATAAAACTAATATCTCTAATCTTAGAGTGATCCATCAACAACTAAATAGAGGGAAGATACGAGAAGACCTGACAAAGAAACTATATGGTACTGGGAATGGAAAATGTCGTGCTTGGGAGATTGAATTCTGGAACGATAGGTGTGATAAAACAAAACAACTCAAGAAGGTTGAGAAACTTGATTCCATCATGAATATTTTGAAAAGAGCCTTGTTGGTGTTCTAAATCTATAGAAATTGGACATATGGGTGCAACAAAGCTAGTTGATCCAATATTTTCAATGTTATATATAGAAGATACCTCCTTATTCCCAAGAAAATATGATATCAAGCCACTTTCTACTTATTTAAATTCAGGAAATGTACAAGTAGCCATATTTGATGCCGAGTCCAAACTAGTCAAGTTTGAAAGAACATACAACAATGCCAATAGCATTTTCCAAATTTCAAGCTTTGAGGTAGATAATGCAGCTAGAAGTGTTCATCTAACTAAGCAACATACATAGATTAATAAGTTGACTTCCTCTCTAAACAATGCAACACTACAAACAACAGTAGTAAAAAAGAAAACTAGCAACTCTAGTGATGTGAAACTTGATAAAAGGAAATGAGCGCTAGAGGTACTTGGGAGAAAGACAGGTAGCAATGAAAGGAAACTTAAATTAAGCATAGGGAAAATGGATAGCTTTCCATTACTAGTATTTTTTCTTTGATACAGGATTATGTAGGGATTTAATCTTCTGTTAGAGTTTAAGTTGCTAGTTTGTGAATATATTTCCTATATTTACGTTCTCTCATTTTATGTTGTGAGTGGAAAGCTGGTATTTTATCTCTTTTGTTTTTGAATTGGAACATATTCAACTACCTTCAGATATGAGGCCAATCTTGCCTTATAATCGTCAGATTCATGTTCCAACTACAGTCCAACAAGTACGTAACTTCATGACTACTATGAAGGAAGGAAGTACAACTAAAGTAGTGGCACAAACTAAAAATAATTCTTAAAGAAATTAAAGTCGAGAAATCATATCTTGCTCTTTGTATACATATAATGTTGTACAAAGGGTAAAACGTAGTAAAATAATTCCCATTGAGTGACTATCACATAGGTTATACCCAATATAGATTGCATTTAGAAATATTTTTTTTCCTCAGAAAAAAGCATAACTTCATTTTCATTTCAGAATAAAATTACATTATGTTCATACAAGACATGCATGTATTTTTTTGAAAAAAAGCATGCTTTAGGATAAGTCTTGATATATTGAACTACCATCCTTGGAGATTTTTGCTTCAACGTCTTGGTGGTTTCAATTAGCTTTGGGTACATATGTGCAAACCTATTCTTTTATCTTTTGAAGCCCTCACTGAATTTCCTTTAAGATATTTTATAGGACCCTAGTCCAATACATACTCATTTTTAGCCATTTTCATCTATCGTTGGTTCAAGAATCAAGATTAGTTTGATATTTCTCATAGCTTTCTATAATCCCTATGCATTTGTGCTACTAGATATGATGTATTAGGAATTTTCATTTTCATCTAAATTACATGGATTTCCTCTTTTAGATATGGTGGTTTCTGTTTTTTTCCTTCTCTTTGAGGGTTGTTTCCAACCATTGGTTTAGGCATTTTAATTTGTTTATATTTCCTTCAGCATGTCATTTTAAGACTACTTATGTTTTCTTTCCTTAGTATCTGCTGCTTTCAGTGTGTATTAATTTGTTCTTGTATGAATTTCTATTTTTTGTGAGCTCTCCATATATCTACAATATATATTACTAAGAACCCACCATAATCTATGGCTTCATAATACTTGGATAGATGATGAAAATTGTGTTATGCATATGCAGTTGAATCAGCTTGTGGAGAATTACTTGAAGAAAGTGAATTTGGAAACCATTTGAAGAACTGCATAATCAAAATTTGTTGTTGCAGATGCAATTAATAAGGAAAGTGAAAATTATGAAAGGTCAAGTTGTAAAAGTGTATTCATTAACCAATTCCAGGGAAAATTTTAAGAACCACCCTAAATTTATATGAATAATAAATGTGTGAATCCCCATGATAGATAGGAAAAATGGGAGGTGGTTTTATCAATAATATAATATGTATATATGATTTTTTTGTGAATCTCTCACTAGATTATATTATCTTGTAAAGTCATGATGAATCTTTCACTGAATTGTAAAATCTTGTAAGATCTTCGAAAATATTTCACTGAATAATAAAACATTGTGAAGTCTTGGTGAATGTTTTGTTAAAGTATGAAACCATATATGATAATAGGAAAACATATTCATTAAATTGTAATATACTATCATAAATGTTTGTAAAAAAAGAAACATAATTTTCTCTTCCTACAAACAATGTTGCAAGTTTCAGTGGCCGTGTTTGTCAAGGTTCTTACTATACACTCTTCCATATCCTTCTATTAGTTTTGATAATAAACAAAGTTCTTGTAGGTGTTGATCTTGACCACCAGTTCTGTCAAGGTAGGAGAGATTAATCTTTTCTCTACCACTTTTGTCAAGATATGAGAGATTAATGTTTGTAAAAATTTTGTTTTACTTTTCTCCCAACTTTTGTTTCCTTGAGTGTTTCCATCACTACCTTGTTGATTCCATATCAAACCAATTTCTCAAATGCCAACCTAACTATGACAAAGGAATTTCTTACTTCTACAAATTTGCAACCTCATTGTAAGGAGAAGTCGTTATATTTGCAAGGGAAATTTATTAAACATTTTCATTCGTTCTCTGGGTAGTTTTTAAGACATCAACCTTCACGTAGTTCATCGTTCCATATGATATTTGGTCATTACACTCTGTTCTTCAAGAAATGTATAAGTTATGAAATTCATTCTACCATGCATGAAGTGTTGAATCAAGGGAATCCCATACCCATGAACCTTGCCTGTGGTCTTACAATGCAATCTTTTGTTTTGAGTCATTGTGTTAAAGTCCCTCCCCTTCAAGCAAGTTTTATGAAAATAGGAAAATGAAATAGGCCCCCCTTACTTATAGACCTTTCTTTGTCTTACCTGAATAGTTGTATCTTACCCAACCAAAAAATGGTTCCTACCTTGAATTATGGAGTTTAATAGATCAACAATAAAAGATTTATGTAACTCTGGTCTGCACCACTTGAACACCTTATGGCCCAGCACAAATGAAGGCATGTTAAATATTTCTTCATTAGTCTTTGTAAAGATCATTTCAATTCATATTCATTATGGCTTCCGCTAACCACTCATGTAGGGTCACTTGGCTTGGAAATGCAAATTTATCATTAATGCTTCCCATCACTCGACCACCTTCAATCATATTCATTTCAACAATTTCATTTTGATTAGCATTTGTAAAATTTGTATGTGGTTTTTGTCAACAACTACTATTTTTTCTTGAATTTCTACATCATATTCTTAATTAGTATTTCCAAGTTCATCATCATCACCTAATAGATGATAACATCCTTGAGGTAGACTCAACATGTTTATAACAACTTTTGCATCTTTATCACCAGATATTTCAAAAACTTGGCTACAAGCCTCATAATTGGTAAGAGCATCATAATTGGCTAGCCAAATTCCATTGCACCTACATTCCACATTAATATTAGAGGGTTTCAAGATCCTTTTAATAGATATGCTAGCAATTTCAACTGTTTCAAACCTTTTTACCTCTCTCCATGGGTACGTTTCCATCCAATTTATTCTCTCAAACCTTAAATTATTCTTAAAAGGCCGAAACACACTTCTATGGGTTACAACTTATGATAGAATGTCTAAGCAGTGCCAACACTATGTATGCCTATCTTGTTTGCCTTTGTGGTTTGTAAAAATATGTTGTTGTGATGGCCATAAAAAATTAACAAGTATATGTTTGTAAGATAGACACCTCCAGGTAAAAGGTGACAAAATGGTATAGCCAATCATAAAAAATTATTTAGTCATCCATGCATTAGGATGTACAACCACGGATATTCCTTGCTCACAATTCTTGACATAGTTCTTCATATTTTTATTTCCCTAAAACAAATATAGCCTAGACATTGATAAACCAATTGTAATTGCACAACAAAATATAGTTATCCACGTTGTTGTTAGGAAACACTTTGGCACATTTTCACTCATTCTCTTGGCATTTATCCACATGCCATAATTCTTTTCGACTTGGAAAGGAAACACGTCACAATTGCATATATATTTTGTAAACTGTATGAATGATATTTGTATGCCTTGGATAGAGTGTAATAGAACTTGGTCAGAATTGTAGGGTGTAAATCCATAGCTTTGTCTCTATTTAGGATTTCATTTTTTCATAATGCCAACTCTTGATATATTTTCTTAACTCCCGCACACCCTAATTTCCCCAAAATCCATCTTTGAATGAACTCAAAGTGGAGCAACATTAGCCTTAAGTTATATCAACTCTAGGTCATGGCCAATTTCAAGTATCTACTTACACCAATCAACTATTCCTTCCTTTTCTTGAATTAACACTGTAATAACCCCTTTCTTCTTCTTCCTTGGATGAGGTATTTAGCCAATAATGCACTTATGCTGGTGAGTTCCATATTTTCTCACTGCAACTCTTATTAAGCATCCATTGAATTCAACATCATCAATTTCCTTCAGCATATACTCTTTATTTTAGCTTCTATTAACACTAATATTCTTGTTCAAACTTTCACCTTGTACTATAAGTCATGTAGAAGCACCACCTTCAACATCTACATCATATGCTCTTCAACTTTTATATCATTATGCTCCTCAAAACCTACCGGATTTAACTCCTGATTTGAGGAAGAGTTTTGTAGATGATCAACCCTTGTAACTTGCATTTTTACCCTCATTAGAGCAATACTATTTCCTTGTGCATGATAGAAAAGAATTAAACAAACAAATATTGTGGAATAATAGAGGTTGTTGCAGTGCATAGAAACAAGGAAAAGAAAAACTTTAAGGTAAACATAGGTGACAAGAAACAAACATAGGTGCAATGAATATGTTTGCACCTAAAACGAGAGTTATCCTTTGTGCCCACTTCAAAATGTCAAAAGTAATCAAATATAAGGAGACATGTGAATCCAAAACTTGATGTATTGTGGATAATTCTCTAGCAAAGGTAGACATGAAAGACAACAAAAGTAGCACCAGTTCGAATTTACCTCCTGCACGTTGCTGACTTGGGTTCAAATCACAAATAATATACAGAACAAGAATACCACACATGTAGGAGCAATTGACTTGGGTTCAAATCGCAGATAATATATAGAACAAGAATATCACACATATTCACAAGTAATATATATAACAAGAATATCACCTTGGAAAGCACCAACAAGGAAAGACCATGGATAAGTTTTATCAACCTCTAGATTGCAACCCACCTTGGAACTTTAACCTTTAGAGTCATTTTTATGCCTTCATATAGGTATTTTATTTGATGATGTACCTAAAAAGGGGTCTATACAAATTATTTATTCCTTCTTTTCACGTCTAAATGGCTCTAGAGGCAATCAGGGGCAATGATCTATGTTATTTGAGTGCTTTATCATAAAACAATCCAACAAGGAAGCCTCCTTCCAAGTACCTTATCCTCAAATAAGGGGAGGATAACATGCCATACCTCCTGAGCAAAAATACAAATGAAGACCAACACGTGGTCTATTGTTTCCCCTTCACATTTTCATAGAGTACAAATTCTAGGACCCCACCTTGCCCTATTTTGTAGAACCTCTCACGTCAAAACAATATATGTTAGGGCCAACCACATAAAAATCATGGAATTCATTGAATATTTAACTTTCCAAATCTTCTCCACCAACAATCTACTACTACTGCTTCATCAACAAAGATGGACTTGTACCGCAATCTAGCTATCAACATTCATATGGCAGGATCATTGGACCATACAACTTTCTTGCATGAAGAAGAAATGGAGACAACTCTTTGCTCCTAAATGCAACCAATGTTGAGTTTAAAAAAAAAATGCTTGATATTGTACTGAGCAGCAATAAAATATACAAAATTTCCTTGTGATAGAGTTGCTAAGATGGAATCTTCATCTGCAAACATTTACCTATTAGGATGAGAAAATGCAAATCAAATTTCTTTCTTATTCCATTGACTCCAACCATGAGATAAAAAAAACACATCAAGTTTGTTTACCCAAACACACCAGCAAGTAGCAAGCTCCAACTATATAATATAATAAATTAGTAGGTATCCCAAAGGCCTGAAGGGGATCTAATGGAAAGAAGTGACCATTGTCAAAGCCTTCCAATCAATATATAAATATATAAATGTAGATTAATTATTAATTCTATGGAATCTCATTAAATAATAAAATTAGTTATGTCTCTCCCAATATAAATTTCTTATTAGCATAATTCACTACTTTCATACATCTTGCATTTGTTAACAGTGTTGTAACATGTGGATTAATTTCCGTTTTGCTGCACAATCTCTGCATTTTAGGACAATATGGTACAGTGGCCCAACCCCTATATATCATTATGACAAACTAAGAATAAAGAAGATGAAAGGTTATACAAATTAGTATATTTTTCAAATAACTAATCCAACATTAGTACCTTAACTTTTTCATTAAGATATCATATTGAGAATGTTTGAAAAATGGTGGGAAATTTCGGCAGTGACTATCTATCTTCTGCGAGGGTGATGTGGAAAGAGCAATAAGATTTCACTATTTTGATCTTTTTTGTTAAATCAGAAAAACCAATATCAATGGAGATATTGGTATTTTTTATTAAATTTTGTGAAGTGACTAAATGTAGCTTTAACTATTCATCTTAAGATGCTTTTTACAATATAATTTCCTAAGTCTATTTAATATCTTAATTATCTTAAAATCCAACATATATCCATCTTAACTCCACATATATCACTCTTAGAGGGATGAAATCTATTTATCCCTCTCATTACTTGGTAGAAACAAAATTAAGATGGATCTAAGCTAATAGAATTTCCCCTTTAAATAGTTTATGCTCAGATGAATACCATAGTATTACCGTGGGTCAATAACATGGTTTATCATAATACGGAGATAAAAAACTACTTTATACTAATAATATTTAATAAATAATAATTGGATTTATTTTAATTTTAACTCGAGTTAAAATGTTTAAGTGACATTAAATGCAATATTCCATTTTACTTCTTGATGATTCAATATTTTTCACTCTATGCTAGTTTCATATCACATATATATTTGATCCTCTCGGTGCCTTAGTAGATCCAATGTAAGATGATTCTATGGTGTTTTAATTTCCTCACTTTTAGATAGGTTATCAGTTCCATGAAACCATGGTCAATACCATTGTGCCATGTTTATTTTATTAAATTACTAATAAGGGTAATAATGTTTTTGCATGGGTATTAATAATATTTTGGCCATTGGTATTTGGCCTCATTAGGCTTCCACCTAAATAAACTCATTTTTTTGAGTGTTCATAAATATAAAGGACTTATGGAGTAAATATAGATATTTTTATTTATTTATTTACCAATGACTCTCCTTTAATTATAATTTTTATTAATTACCATACCTCTCATATTAATATGGTATTGGCCCATAAATGCACTTAAAATAACCTCTTTTTTAGTCTTCTTAAGAAAGAGGTTATGGAAAGTTTATTTATTTACCATACCTCTAGTTTATTTGTATTTTTATTTATTTATGATACCTTTGGAGTAAGTATAAAAAGAGGTTTTATTTATTTACCATACCTCCACTTTATTTTTATTTTTATTTATTTACACCCTTGCCATAGATCAAAACCAAATTTGAATATCAAAACCAAATTTGAAAACAGAGAGTCGTTCATAGAAAAAATCATGATGATTGGGACCAAATACAACCTCCCAAACCACCTCCTAAACCAGAAAATGGGCAATTGCAAAAACATTTAACATTGGAAAGTAGAAAAAACCACCCCCTAAACTAGAAAATGGGCAATTGCAAACAAATTTAACATTAGAAAGTAGAAAATCAAGCGATCGTAATGGAATATAACATCCCAAACTGGGGGCTAAAATTTTTAAATAAAAGTTGGGCTAAATATATGAATTGGGTGTTTTATAAAAATTTCACCCCTCTAAAATGAAAAACCCCTTAAATTTCGCAATTGGGCTAAAATGTGCCCCTAAAATTTACCATGACCTTTGTGCACAGGCTTTGTCTTCGGTAGTGTCTAATCATAGTGTTGTAGTAAAAGATTATGGCTTCCACAAATTGGGAACTTAGTTGAGGGATGATATTAGTATTACTGAAGCTCTCAAGGTTGCAGGCCTTATTTCTGAATCCCCACTTGGAAGCTCTTATCACATAACTGAAAATGATGTCGTTGAAACTAACAGTGTAGCTAAAAAAAAGATGATGTTACTTGTCACATTGACAATGTTCTCGATCTAGATTGTCATCCATCTTTGGATATATATAAATATTTTGAATATGATTTGGAAGACTTGGAAATTCTTGGGCCTTCAAATATATCAAATAATTCATCTGTCCTTGACATTGTAGACTCAAATTTGAAGTTCATTCTCTCAAAAGTACAACAAAGTAAACATTGTTTGTAGAAAATTATATATTACAAAGCAATGGAACACATAAAATATTACCGAAATATAAACAGAGAAAACGCATAAAATAAGAGAGAAAATATATACATGGTTCACCCAATCTGGGGTATTTCCACGCAGAATCAGCCAGTCCTTCCCTTTATATTATCCAACAAAATAAAGAGATACAACATACAACAGATCTAGTGTAATTCCTTGTTCTCTCTGACACAATCTCCTCTATCTTTCTCGCTCAAAATACACATTGACATAGATGCAATACAATTCCCTCATATATAGTGAGGGGTTGCCTTCTAGGGAAAAAAAGCCTAAATTAAACATAAATTATACCGTCAGATTTTCGCTTAATAAAAAACCTAGATTGACTACAAAATTTAAGTCATCGCCCCCATGGACCCCCCTGGCAATGCACATAAATGGGCAATGTTTCCACCACATTATGAAATGAGGTCCAATGGAGTGATACCTCTGAATAAAGAAGATAATCTAGCTCCACACCTAACAATCTCCCACTGGAGACTGATTATATAAACTCCACTATTGCTTCATTTTTTGGACAATGACTTCACTTTGGACCTGGTTGTTTCTCATCTTCATCATCATACTTGAAGACCAATTGAAACTTAGAAAAATGTCAGTTTCTCCCTGGTTACAACTTTTGTTAACATATATGCAGGATTTTGGATAATGTGTATCTTTTGCAGCTTCAACTTTCCATCTTCCAACACTAACTGTATGAAATGGTACTTGAGTTTTATATGTTTAGTCTTGGAATGAAATGCAGAGTTCTTTACAAGATATATGGAACTCTGGTTGACACTGTATAACCTTCCCAACTCCTTCTTCTTACCCAATTTATCCAGAAACCTTTGTAACCAAATCATTTCTTTACTAGCCTCTATAGCAGCAACATACTTTGCTTATGTCAGTGAGAGTGCAACAACATTTTGTAGTTTTGAGACCCAACTAAAATTTGTTCCACCAATAGTAAAAGCATACCCTGTGGTGCTCCTCATGTTATCTCTATCGCCCACCATATGTGCATCAACATATCCCTGAAGAGAAATGTTTGAACCACCAAAGCATAATGCTTGATTTGTGGTACTTCTCAAATACCTAAGAATCCACTTCACCACCATTCAATGTTCTTTCCCTAGATTGTTCATGTACCTGCTTACAAATCCCACTACATGTGCAATATTAGGCCTTGTGTACACTATTGCATACATTAAGCTTCCAACTATTGATGCATATGGAAATTTAGACAAATAATCCATTTATTCATGGATCTTGGGAGACACCTCTTTACATAGTTTGAAATGGCTAGCCAAAGGTATTCTAACTAGTTTTGCATTCTACATATTAAATATTTTCAACACCTTTTGTATGTACTCACTTTGAGACAATGTTAATTTTTTATTCTTCCTATCTCTATTTATTCTCATACCAAGGATTTGTTTCGCAGGACTCAAATCCTTAATTGCAAATGATTTTGTCAATTTTCTTTTGAGCACATTTATTTCCTACATTTTATAACCCGCAACAAGCATGGAATCTACATACAATAATAATATAATATAGTTGCCATCATTTTTCCTTTTGAGATAAACATAATGATCAGATTGACATCTAATATAACCTTGTTCAGACATAAACCTGTCAAATTTTAGATACCACTGCATTGGACCTTATTTTAAGCCATACACACTCTTCTTTAACCTGCATACTATTTTCTCGTTCCCTTTTACCTCATATCCTTGTGGCTACTGCATATATACATCTTCCTCCAAATCCCCATGGAGAAAGGTTATCTTTACATATAACTGCTCAAGATGCAAATCTTAAGCTGCTACTAGACTTAAAATAGTTCTGATTGAAGTCATTTTAACAACAGGAGAAAATATCTCATCAAAGCCTATACCCTTTTTCTATGCAAACCCCTTCACCACAAGTCTGGATTTATACCATTTTCTACCTCCATCTTCTTCCATCAACCTATAAACCCATGTATTCTACAATGCTATTTTACTTGTTGGAAACCTGACTATGTCCCAAGTCTGGTTATGTGCTAAGGAATCCATCTCTTCTTTCATGGTTTTCTCCCACTTCTTCCTGGTTCCTACCTAAAATCCTTCTTCATAACATACTAGTTTACCAGAATCGGTCATCAATACATAATATAATGAAGGTGTATCATTCAGGGGATCTACTTATCCTAGTAGATCTTCTAACACCACTTCTAGGTGTTTGAGGTGCTTGTTGTTGTTGTTTTTATGGTTATTGATCATTATGATTTCTAGGAACCTTCACTTTTTCTATGATCCCATCAAGCACCATGTATTCCATGTTTCCTTTTTCCTATTTCTTTTCCTGCATCTCATCCCTATACAAAACATTTTCATTGAATATGACATCTTTGCGCCTAATGCTTTTTTGTTTTTAATAATGATAAAAGTGATAACCAAAATCATTAACACCATATCCAATAAAGGTACATTTCTTTGATTTTGCCTCAACCTTTGTTCTATTTGCTTTATTAATATGGAAAAAGGCTTCACAACCAAAAGTCTTTAAAAAAGAGTAGTTTACCTTTTTACCTATCCATGCCTCCTCTAGAATACCAGCATCCAAGGGACTTGAAGGCCCATTGTTTATTAGATAAACAGTAGTATCTACAAGATCCACACAAAATTGTAAAGGTAATCGTACATGAAATCTCATGCACCTTGCACACTCCATGATTGTCATGTTCATCCTTTCTAACACACCATTTTCTTGTGTTGTTCTTGGAACTATCTTCTCTCTGCAAATTCCATTCTCCGAGCAGTACATATCAAACTCTTTGACACTTCAAACATTTTCCTGTTTCATTTTTCAACCAAATCTTTCCATTTCTTGAAAGTATCAAATACGTCATATTTCTTTCGAATACGATAATACAGATTTTTTTGGTTGCCTCATCAATAAAAGTAACATAATAATGAGAGACACCAAGAGATGATACCTGAGCAGGTCCCCATACATCTGTATGAACAAGCTCTAATTTTTCACTCTTCTTTTCTTTCCTAACTCTGAGGAATTTTACTCTCTTATGTTTTCCATAAATGCAATTCTCACATAATTCCAAATCAACATGCTTCAAACCTAGCAACAAATTTCTTGAGTGAAGAATCCGCATCCCCATCTTATTCATGTGCTTGATCCTATAATTTCACAATGTCATACATGCTCATGTAGAGGTTAAATCATTAATATAATTAGAAATACCATTGCGTAAATACAATGTACCAACCTTTTCTCCTTTTGCTATTACCGGGGCTCCTTTGATGACCTTCCAAGTTTTATCTATAAAAGTAGTTAAACAACCTTCACCTCCCAACCGCCCTGTTGAAATCATAATTTTCTTATGATCTGGAACATGCCTTCCCTCCTTCAATGGCCATTTATTTCCATTTTGTTGTTTTATGAAAACTCTACCCATTCTAATGATTTTACATGGTTTATCATCACCCAATCTAACCTGTCCAAAATATCCTTGAACATAATCATGAAAATGTTTCCTATCAGGTGTGGCATGGAATGAGGACCCTGAATCTACTACCCAGGCATCAATAATCTTTTCTAATGAAAGAGTCAAATCATCTTGCAACACATCACCTATCACATTCGCTTCATGATTGTTTTCTAGTTGTGTGTCTCCTTCTTTTACCTTCCAAGATTTGTAGTCTTTCTTCAGGTGTCCTTTCTTCCATCATTTCCAACACACTATCCCTGATTTGGACTGGGATTTTCCTTTCCTTGACTTAGTACGATATCCTGGGTTCTTTCCTCTTTGAATTTTTCTTCCCCTAGTCTTTGTAGTCAAAGCATTACCACATGTCTCGACAAAGCTTTTCTGTCACATTTCCTCACTAGGATTGCACCAAAAACATCATCAAAATTTAAAATACTAGATCAAGAGACAGAGTTACTAATGGCCATAACTAAACCATTTCAACTTTCTAGAAATTAGCACATAAATAACAGAGCCCTAACTTCATCATCAGAAGTTACCACTATAGAACTTAACTAACTAGTAACTGTATTAAATTTGTGTAAATGATTAGCAACAGATCGACCTTCTGACATCTTCATATTAAATAAACACTTCACAAGAAATATCATATTTGAGGCTGAGCGATTTTCATATAGTTTGGCCAATGCTGACATTAAACCCTCTATTATCGTTTCCTTTTAAATATTAAAGGCTACCAACACCGCTAGGCACATCTATTTGTTCAAAGTGCCTTTTTGTCGAGAATATCCCATTCTGTGTCTATCATACTTGTCGGCTTCTTTTTCTTTCCACTCAATGGTAGGTACAGATCTTTTGGTAAAAATAATCTTCCATCTACATCTTCCACAACTGGTAGTTTTGACCATTAAAATTTTCAACCCTAGACCTACCATCTTTCGCCATTTCTCCCACTTGAACTAGGGACCCTTCACTCTTGTGAGTTTATCAACCAAATAAACCTTGGGCTCTGATACTAGTTGTTAGAAAATTATATATTACAGAATAATGGAACACATAAAATATTCCAAAAATATAAACATAGAAAACAAATAAAACAAGAGAGACTCGGATATATGTGGTTCAACCAATTTGGGATACAACCATGAAGAAACAACCAGTCCTTTTATATTATCTAGCAAAATGAAGAGATATAACCTAAAACAGATACATTGTAATTCCCTCTTCAATCTCACACAACCCTCCTCTCTCTTTCTTGCTCAAAATACACATATACACAGATGCAATACAATTCCCTCATATATAGCGAGAGATTGCCTTCTAGGGAAACAAACCCTAAATTAAACATAATTTCTACTGTTAAATTTCCACCTAATGAACAACCCATATTGACTACGAAATTACAAAATTTTACAAGGCAATTTTACATCTACTTTTAGCTTGAGTTATCGCCCCCCCTAGACCCCCCTGGAGGCGCACGTAAATGGGTGGCGTTGCCGCCAAGTTATGAAATGGGGTCCAATGTGGAGATACCTTTAAATAAAGAAGATAATCAAGCTCCACACCAAAAATTCTTCAGAGAAATTTCTTAATGGAGAAAAGGACAAGGATTTGTGCCTCGAGAAAGTAGATAATGGAGTAGTAAAACCATCTCTAGTTAGAGAAGAATTCATACCCGAGGAAAAATACAACACCTTTCCATATTTGGATGAGATGACATATATGCAAGTCGAGAGTGGAATAGAAGGTTCAACAATTATGAAAATGCAACCAACTACCTAAAATTTGGGGCAAATGCAACCAAGTCCCAATATATAGAAATGGATTATGGTAAAGGGTGTCAAGACCTAGAAATCGGGGGTGACTGAAGCACCCTAAAAGGAAGTGAATTAGGGCCAATCAGGTTGACAAAATCTGAAACGAAGCGAATAATGGACAAACATGGTTGAAACAAATTACAGGTGAAACCTAAGCAATTCGAGCTTGCAATTTTTTTGGGGATGATTGAAGCCAATCCTACCCTAAAGCCAGACAAATTGAGGCCAATCAAGGGTTTTGAAAAAAACGATTATAGGAAAAAACAGGGGAATTGCGCTTGGTAAAAAAAAATATCAGTGAAAACACATTTTATGGTGTTAATTTTATGGGCGAAAATATAATATTTATTTATTTTTAAAATAATTTTCTGGCTAAGTATAGAAAAATGGTTTAATATAAAATAATTCACCCCTCTAAGATATAAAAACCCTTAAATTTTTCCCATGGGCTAAGATTCGCCCCTAAATTTTTCTATGGTACCTGTATTTGTCACCTCTCCTATCTGGAGTATCCAAAAACTTGCCATATCTAATAGTGTCATATCTTTCTGAAATGTGACCACCATGAGACCTACTACCATATGCCCCATTAGTTCTATCCTCATTTCCATGGCTGATCCGAAGTGGCCCTTGTTGCAAAAATTATGACAAACTCTGAAGAAGTATAGAATTAACTTCTGCTTGTTTTTCTTCTGCCTATATGATCCTGTCATTTTCTACCTTACAACTCCTTATTTCTTCCTTCAAGATTCTCAATGTATTGGCCAAATTAGTATAGTTCCAAACACCATGCTGCTTATATGATTCATAGGGAGAGGCTTTTTAGTCTACCATCTTTCTATTCATCTAATCTCTTTCCTACAAGGCATACTTGTCAGCGAAACCAAATCACAATAAACCAATGTAGCTCAGTATAGCTCAAGGAGGACACCTTGTCTGCAAGATCAACAAATCAACATAATACATGTATAACATAATCCTAATAGTATATAGAGATATTAAAAGTAAGTGCATCAACACATAAGCATTATTCTAGCTAAAGTCTAGTCATCAATGCATGACCATATCAAAAATTCATGCTATGACCTCATGCATGAAAAAAACCATTACTCCATTGTACAAATTGAGACATGCAACCATCAACATGCAGAAGACATACATAATCAACCACACATACACAAGAATACATTTAATCATGCATAAGTGAACAATATTTGTAACCAAGCCTACAAGAATGATACATGCAACTGAGCATATAAGAATGCAACCAAACATACAAGAATGTAACCAAGCATACAATAATGATACGTGTTAGTGGCATATAACAATCATGTAACCAATCATACACTCATGATGATGCACTCCATAATAATAACATCAAATTCGACATGGAGACATCACTACAACCATGATCAACACAATGCAAATGCAAAAATCTCATGGAATACAAGTGTAAGAGACACACATGCAACTAACATGCATGCATGACCAACACAAAACCCATCCAATCTAAGGGATGAATAATTATTTGATACCACTTTGTAACACCCTCCTCCCAAATCTATCCAAGTAACCAACCAACTAAGGTAAACATGCACCAAGAGGCTACTATGATTGGATTCAACCTCCTATGTGACCTTAAGAAAATGGA
The DNA here is from genome assembly GCA_000404065.3 of Pinus taeda. Taxonomy (NCBI): domain Eukaryota; kingdom Viridiplantae; phylum Streptophyta; class Pinopsida; order Pinales; family Pinaceae; genus Pinus; species Pinus taeda. The sequence goes on from APFE031569485.1 coordinate 229,045, forward strand.
ATCGACGGAAACATAACATACAGACCTTCCACATCAGCTACAAGACCCCTGAGAACCATGCCAACACATCAGTAAGCCTGACCCTATGTCCAACTAAAGTTTTTGATCACTTTCCCTCTAGACGCTCTCATGCTATGGGCATGCCACCATCCATGGACCTTTAGACACTCTCACAGGCCTATACGTCAATGTTTAGGGACTCGTTTTTCCATTTTAGTGCCAACGTCCCCTAGATTTGAGCCACTTTTTCTATCCCAGAGCCAAGATCACTGCCGAGAATGGAATGATATCTTAAGAGCAATAAAATAATAGGGAAACAATGATGCTAAATAAAATACTTGAACAAGTCCTTAACGATACCCCTACTAGACATGACAAGCATTTCGTCAAACATATAACCAACATGTAATATATAGGTGTAAACAACATAATTAAGCATAGGTATCTCATACTTATCTGAGAATCACTAAGAACCATTTTTCCCTTTTTTCATTTGCTGCATTATCGTCTATTAGGTCATAGATACATTTTCAATTCATTTGCAATTAGCAACATGATGAGACCCATACATGGCCACTGTCATAAAACATATATATAACCAGCATAATAGCATCATAAATATCAATCAAATCACATCCATATGATCCACATATAATTCAGTATAATACTCATAGAAATACAAGGAGAAATAACCTCTCTTTAATGATGTAAAATCCAAACCTGGGATGGAACTTCCACATTCCACCCAACCATAGAATCTTTGAGCTAAATATCTCCTCATCCATTCACCCCCATGCCATATTCCAAGAATGAATGTGGGACTTGTTATCACTCAGATTTTCCTTAGAAGTTATTGGAAAGGAGGAAAGGATCCAAGGTAACTACAAACCAATCCTTTAGACCCGGGTTCTAGCCAACCTAAGTCCAAAAAGGGCTCTCTCTTTATGATTTATCATTTTTTTGATATGGTATTAGGCTAGTTATGAAAGTTCAAGTGTGTTTTGATTATGATTAGGTGGTGGAATTCTGGGAACAGATGGGTAGAGCAAGCCTTCATTCCATTGGGCTATGGAGTCAAACAAAGAGTAGCTTAACTGGATCAGATCAATTGTTAAAGGAAGAATTCACAGGGCAAGCTAGAACAACAGAAAGAAAATCTGTGGGTTGAAATGGATGAGGTAAACCTAGTCAATGTAGAAAGGAAATGAAGAATCCTTAAGCTGGGATCACGATGAGGAAGAGAGGGAGGTCACTGGTAAAGGGGAACTAAGAATCCTTCACTTTTGACCTAAGGGAAAAACTACGGAAGTAGGGGAGAAACTAAGATTTCCCAAACCAAGGTAATTTAGTAGAAACTAGTGAGAATGTAAACATGTCAAAATAGAGATCTTAAAGCTAATTCTGAAATATTTTTCTTTGTTTGCTATTAGATTTTCTAAATAAAACATGTGAATACTTATAACATGATGAGAAAAAAATAATAACATGAAGAGATAATACTTATTTGGTTTCCATCATGCACAATAATCCAAGGAAATGTCTTTAACTTTATTTCATGATCCAGTAGCCAATCCAGACTTGATTACAATAGCTCACTAGCTTGATATGAAATGTATACCAGAAAGGTCTTCACATCCACCCCAATGACTTCAATTTCTGAAGTATTTATACGAAAATTACACAAAAATATCTCATAACCATATGAGATTTATTATAGGAAATACAAGATATCTTTTACATAAAGATAGAGATAGATGGAAAATAGATTGTTGTTGTCCCTTTATTTATGAACAAGCTGGATGTTGGAACTTGGATTTGTCTCTTGTAGTTTCTTTTATAATTGTGTGCTGGATTTTCTTCTTACTTTCACCTGCTAATACTCTTTACTTGTGTTCTGATACACTTTACCTATGTTACCAGACCTTACCTTAGTAAATACTTTATACTATATAGATTTACTACAATAACTTATAGTATCTCCGCCATAATAGTCCACCATTCATCATTTGGTATTTTCAATCTGATCAATTTATTGTACACCTCGTCAACTTTAGTGTACTTTGAAAATTTGGGCTAGACCGTGAATATGTGTTTCACTTCATGTTCAATATAAAAAATATTTTCTAAACCATCATAAGGCACCTTTCCTATAGGTATTGCTTTTGTTGTAGAAGAGCTGGCTTGACTTCTGGATTGTTTGTGCAGCTTCACAATGTAATCGTCATAAGTCACTAACTTGTCATTTATGATCAGTGGGCTTGGAAGGCCTTTGTCTCTTAGAATGCCATATATTAACATAAAATCATCTATGTCCTCTTGAATACTTTGAAATCTTTTTTCCAAATTAAGCATCAAGTCCTTTTTAGTAAGAACTTTCTTAATTTCTAGGATGGTGCTAGTTCTATCCTCAATTTCTAATTCCTCCAGCTGGTTCTTGTTTATGCTATTCAAAAAGTTAATCAATTGGGTTGCCTCTTCTAATTTCTCTCCCAATTCTTCTCTGGTTTTCTGTATGGCCTCCACAACTATTTTAACTAGGTCAGTCTCTTCAAAAATGATTTGGATAGAAGGCCAAATATCATTGATGGAATCAATGATATTGGTCCATAAGATATCTTTAATATCTCTCAAAGGTTTTTCTAATGTTAAGTCTTTTTCCAGGACTTTGATTCTCTCTTCCATCCTTTTGTTTTTCCTTTCTTCCTCTTTGTTATGAAGCTGTGCAAGTTCATAATTGGTTTCTAAGCTTGAAATTTGTTCTTCAAGTTTCTTCAACTTAGTCGCCTAGATGCTCATTTGTTCCATGGATTTGATCATTTCATCTGTCTTTTCTGATGCTGACTCTATGTTGGCTGGTGTACCTATAGTCGAAGTGGTCCCTGTTACTAGCAGTGTTGTGACTGGTGGAAGTGTTGGTGCCTTGTGAATGTTTTGGTGATGAAGTCTCTCCTATCACTTGTACAAAGGAATTTTCATCAATATTTCTTTCCAAATCTGTCCATACATTGTCAACTTCAACTTGTGTGCTATCCTGGTCTATTAGAGTTCCTTCCACCCATTCAGACTGATTTGCATATTGCTTAATCTCTGGGATCCTATGGTGGATGTAGGGGGATAGCTTATGCTTTTTCCTTCTATCATATATGAAGCTATGAGGGTCATAGGGCCAAATGAAGCTCTTTTTCAATCTCAATATCTCAAGGATTTCCTCTGCCTTTTGACCTACTCTTCTGTTGTTGCAAATAAATGGGCCTAGGTGATCCTTTATCCTTAGCTGAGCTTTCTTCTTAGTTTTCACAAAGTGGATTTCATCAGAATTGATCATTTTCCTCTAGTACTCCAAGGAAAATAATCACATGGCGAGATATTTCGGCATTTTATTAGGAGGTAGCTCACACCCATAAATTCTAAAAAAAACACTCAATTTCTAAAGCAATTCAGTCCTGGTTTGATATAAACATAGGGTTTTCCAGTAGAAGTGGGTAAATACCTGGTTATGGTGGTACAAGAATCAGAATCGCACTGGTGTGTAGTCTGGATGGGGCGTGCTGGTCTGCAGTGGTGATTGGAAGTTTGGTGGCCTCTTGGAGTTGATGGTTTCAACGCAGGGTGACAATATGAACGTGTTTCTTTGTGCATGGAGAACAAGAGGTTCTATTGTTTTGGTAAAACAAAATAATAAGTGTTTTCATTTTATTCGCAAGGTCAAAATTTTTGGCAGGTATGGTGAAAGGGATAGATGGCACCAGTCAATGGATGGGAATTTTTTTTGTTTAGCGATGGTGGTAAGTGGAAGCGATAATGGTTTTAATCGCACAGCTTTTGAGCGCTAGGTGGCACTTGGAGAGGTCTGCCTAATGCCATTCATCGGGTGAAACATAGTGCCAGGAAAATAGTAAAATCGCTCACATCGGGCGGGTAAAGTTCACATCGGAGGTCACCCAATATGAGCGTCGACTGTCAGATCTGAAAGGGCTAGATCACATGATGATTGAGGCAAAGACATGATCTAGATTTAATGGAGGGGCCCAATGGGAACTAATTGTGGATTTAGGGAAATCAATAACATCGGGGGTGATGTGAATGGGCAGATATAGATTATTAATTAACCACAAATTGGTTCATTAGTATCTGTTATTTGGTGGGAGTCTTAGGTTATTAATTAACTACAAGTCAATTAATTAATTCCTTATTTTAATTTTTCATTATTCAGGTTTATGTTTCAAACCTTGGGGACAGGATTATTAATATATGGGGTTTTTAATAAAATATACAAGAAAGGGGTGATTTTTGAGGATTTAATACATAAGTAAAATCATATGTTAATATGAGATGAAACTAAGAGTGCACTAAGCATAATTCATTTAACATTAATTTGTTTTTCATATTAAAACATTATAACTTAGGCTAAAGGGATTTTGTGGGGTAACCACTTTCCCTTAGCAAATACTGAATTTACTTAGGGAAAAAGGAGTTTTTAGAGTGGGTGTATAAATGATGATGGGGCGAATGTTGATGAAGGGTTTTTAGCACCTTTGACCTTATAAGTTATTGGGCCGAGGGTCCAGTCCCTCTAGAAGTCAGATAAATGCTCGGAGCCCCTTTAACTTAAGTTTTTTGGAACTTTTACTTGTGGGAAATTAGTTACAATAAGGGGTAAAATGAATGAGGAAATTCATTATGTAACCTTGTAAATGTGTCTTTGTCATCCATGCTTTTCCAAAGTAATGTAATGATGAAAGAAAATGATTTGAGCTTTTAACTTAACAATTTATCATACATAATTCTACAACCAATCATTTACTTAACCACCTACACAACCTATCCTTTTTACTTCTTTTATTAGGGTGTACTTAAACAAGAAAACCCTTATCAAACTTTTCTTTTCTTTTAGAACAGAAATCTATCTATGTCTATCCTTATTACATCCAAAGGCTCAAATTAAACTGTTGAACTCATTTTATTCACTCTACCTATCTACTTATCTGCCAAGATTAAACAGTTTGTTCAGATTTTATTCTCTATCTCTAAGCATGAAATTCAAAACATGTAATAACCAAGATTACACTATTTGGTTACCATGGATTGTGGCATGAGTAACAAATTGCACATAATCATTTTATTTTTCACCAAAGTAAATGGTAGTGCCATTTTGAATTGCACACTTTCATGGTCTTTTCATTTTTCTTGTGGTTCATTTTTCACTTTTTTGTTTTTTTATTTTTTTTTTTACCTTTTTTTATTCTTTTTATCCTTTGATTTTTCTTTTAGGATATACCCTCTTTACATTTTTTTTTTCATTTTTTTTTATTTTTTTTAAATATGGAAAACATTTTCAGAAAGAAAAGGTATGTACATATTACAGAGAAAAACTAAGTTGGTCATAAATTATGACACCATTTGGTATAGCAACATAACAATGGCTCCACTTGGGGATGGCTTTCACTGGTGGAAAGTTAAGAACTGTAGATCAATGGCCTTCTGAGAGACTGTGATTTTACTCTACAATTTCCCTTTTACTTTGCTTCTTTCTTAATATTTATGACAGTAAAACTTTTGAAGCTTAGGGCCTTCTCTTCGAGCTTCAACTCCAAAATTACTATCCAATCAGTACTAAACATTATAAATGACATAGTATGTACCATTGAACTGGTAAAATTAGTAAACAGGGTCAATGTAATGCTTCAACATCCAACCATTGATAGTTCCTCCTTATATCTCTGCACCATCCAATTCTTTGAAAAATTAAGCATTATTTCCTCTGAAGGCATATATAATGTATGGTTCTTTCCACAGGAAGTCAAACTTCCCATGTTTCCCTTTGTCTTTTCTTCTAGAATCCCACTTCAAAACTTTGTCACCAATATAGAAGTCTTATGCCTTGGTTCTTTTATTAAAAACATTCTTAAGATTTTCTTGCAATACTTGGGCTCTGAGATATACTTATTCCCTGGTTTGCTGCAGGTGAATAGTTTAATTGATTCTTCTCTTAATATCATTTTCTTCAACTTGAGATTCCTGGAGTAGTTTCATAACTGGAACTCCTAATGATGAAGGGAAAACTGCCTCCATCCCATAGACTAACTGATAGGGGTTGGTACCAATAGATTTCTTAGTTATAAGCCTGTCTACCCATAAAGCATTGATTAGTTTCTTGTTCCATGTCTACTTATTGTCTTCCAGCAATTTTTTGATAATATTAATTAAGCTTTTATGGGAGGTTTTAGCAAGTCCATTCCCTTGGGAATCGTAGGCTGTGGAGTGACCAAGGGTTATATGGTATTTATGACAGAAATAAATCATTCCTTTTTATTTGATGCTGCAGCATTGTCTATGATAATTTTGTTCGGGAAACCAAATCTGGACAGAATATTAGCCTCTAGGAAACCTATGATAATAGTGTCAGTGGCTTGTCTGGAGGGAATGTCTTCTATCCACTTGGTGAAGTAATCTATGGCAATCAATATCCATTTAAGTTAAGCAAAGGAGGGGGGATGAATTTCACCAATGAAGTATAGACCCCATTGTTGAAATAGCTTTTTTGTAGAAATGAGTTTCAAAGGTAACGGTAGAAGTTTTCGTTTTCCTTCAAAGATCTGACACTTGTGGAAGGAGGTTACAAACTTTCTTATATCAGAAAACAAGGTTGGCTAGTAGAACCAAGCCCTCAGGATTTTATTAGCTGTTGTCTTCCAGTAGAGATGTCCTCCACAATCACCTGCATGAAATTCTTGGAGTACTTTGTCAGATTCTTCTTTTAATAAATATTTTAACATAATGCCTTCATGATTTTTCCAAAATAAAGTATTATCCATTATGCAGAATTTTAAAGATTTCCTTTTCAAAAACCTACTTTTAGTTCTGGACAACCCTGGAGGATCTTGTAAGTTTTGTAAGACATATACTATATCAACATAACAAGGTGAATCTAAAAAGGCCTAGTTGATCTATGGAGTCACCATCTCCTCTTCATTATCTAGTTCTACAATAAAATTTATACCTAGGGCTTGGCAATTAGTTTTAGCCATGAGTTGAGCCAGCCCTTGGCCTTTGATTAATTTTGTAGGTTTAATCTTTATTTAATACTCCAATATGGTAGCTATCCACTTTCCCCTTTTGCCATCCACTCCATTCTGGGTGAGAATTTCTTTGACTACAACATTGGGAACATAAGCTACAATGTGAGAGTACAATATACAGACTTGGAAATATTTGATGGCTTGTACCAAATCAAAAGCCTGTTTTTCCATTATATTATATTTTAAGGATGCATCTCTTAGAGCTTTACTAAAGAAAGATATTGGTTGTTCAAATCCTTGATCATTTTTCTGTAGTAAAACTGCGACAATACTATGTTCAGATGCGAGGCAAAAAATAATAAATTCCCCATCAAACATTGGACTTATGAGGACTGGTGTTCAAGTTAAGGCTAATTTTATTTCTTCGAATGATTTTTTAGCCTCTATTGACCACTTAATAGCCAAATATTTTTTCAACATGTTATTCAACAATCTAGTTAGTTCAGCTAGATTAGAGACGAGTCTTCTTAAAAAAAAAAATTCCTAAAAATGCCTGAAGTTCTTTAATGTTTCTTGGGTAAGGTATTTGCAAGATAGCTTCAATCCTGGTTGGGTCAATCTGGATTCCGTATTTGGAGATAATGCGACCTAATAGTTTTCCTTCTTCCAAACCAAATAAAGACTTCTTTGGGTTCAGAGAAATGCCACATTTCCTGCATTTAAGAAAAACTTTCCTGAGATGATATAGGTTTTGTTGATCTAACTTAGAAAACACTGTGCTATCATCAAGGTATATAACTAGGAAGTCATGGATTTCCTTTGCAAAGGCAATATCCATTGCCCTTTGAAAGTTGGCCCCTACATTTTTCAATCCAAAAGGCATTTTAACATACACAAAGGTGCCCCATGGGGTTGTGAATGCAGTTTTTGCTTGGTCATGAGGATGGACTAAAATTTGGTTGTAACTTGAGAATCCATCTAAAAGTGAAATACTATGGAACCTACTACCCTTTGCAGTATGTGATCCATTTTAGGTCATGGATAGATGTCTTTGAGTGAGAATTTGTTCAACTTTTTAAGGTCAACACATAATCTGATTTCTCCTGTTTTCTTTCTTGTAGGGACAAGATTGGATACCCAATCTGAAAACCTAATGGGGGCAATGATTCCTACTTCATACATTTGTTTGATCTCTTTCTCAATGGAATGTAATAAGACAGGATTGATTCTTCTTAGCTTTTGTCTAAAAGGTTTATGATCTTCTTTCAAAGGGATAGTGTGTTGTATAATGTTGGTATCATAGGATTTTAATTCTTCGTAACTCTACGTGAAAACATCCTAGAATTCTTTCATTAGCTCAATATATTTTAGTTTTTCATCAAGGGGTAATGATTTAGAAAATTTTATTAGTTTAGGATTCTCTTGAGTTCCTATGTTGCATTCTTCAATGTCTACTTTCAAGGGCTCCATCCTAGGCTTTTTAGGGATATCGTTGGAGTCAAATAAGTCCTCCAAAGGAGTTAATCCCTTGGGTAATTAATTATCTTTGAGATTTATGACTTCAGTTTCATCCTCAAATATTTCATCAATATCCATTTGTTTTAAGTCTTGAATATCTACTTTTATGAATTTAGTAGGGTGAAGCATGTTTATTGAGTTTTCTTCTAATTTGTTAATGTCTAGCTCATTAGCGTGATCAAAATCTGAAATCATGTCTACATCTATATTAATGCTAGAAAATTCTTCATCTAGTGTTAGAAAGTGATTAATATGCTTATCATTTTCAAAAACTTGCCAGTTCCAAGATTATTAGGTATAGTTGGCCTATGCCTAATCTTAGCAGTATACTGGTGATCGGGTTGAAAAGGCAATTTACAGGTGCTGGCAAACATAGCTAGGCTATGAGCTTCCATGTTATTTTTTCTAGTAATGGTTGCAAGCTTGGTTTCTAAAAAAGTGTTAAGGCTTTCTACAAACGTACCTCTGTAAAGTCCTAATCTAGGGTTTTTGGTTAGATAAGCACCATTAATTTGTCTAGCTATCAATTAGGAATCTCCCATAATTGACACCCTTAGGGCTCCTAAGCTTTTAACCAATTTAAGACGTAATAGGAGGGCCTCATATTTTGCCATGTTGTTTGTGCATTTGAAATTTAACCTATAGGAATGTCCCTCTACATGATCATTTTCTAAGTTATAAATCCATACTCTTGCCCCTGCACCTAATTTGTTTACTGAACCATCAAACTCCAAATGCCATAAGATTTCATGTTCATAGTTTTCATCCAGGGTAGTGGAATCTTTCTTAAATAAGGCATCTAGATTTTCTTTGTCATCTGATATCTCTTAAATTTGGACAGTTGACTTTTCTATTAAATTTTCTTTTGGTTCTACTACTATATCATTTGGAGTATCTTCTATATTAGTTTATTCATCATAGAGAATAATGGAATCCATATCAGAATGCACTGAGTAAATAGGAAAGTTTTGAGGTATCTCCTGACTACTCACTACTTACTTCATTAAAGTTTCTCGATATAGCTTCATTGGTTGTCCAAAAATAGATATGGTAGTGTATGACATGTCTAATTATAGAGACCCTTGAAGTTTGGCCCCCCAGGATCTGGACAACAACATGCCATACTTGGGCGGGATATCTGCCACAACAATGTCCATGAGTATAGTTTTGGCAGGGTATTGAGCCAAAGAGACACACAAATCCTTTATAAGTCCTAAATGCCTCACTTGACTCAAATCAAAGGAAAATAAATCCCTATAGGGTCTAGTGATGTCTAAGTTAAGTTTCTCCATAACGGACTTGGGCATGAGATTATGCGAGGCACCAGAGTCAAACATGGCATTATGCAAAATCTTGTCATGGATATTAAGACTAATGTACGAGGGTGGTATCCCTCCTTCCATTGGATTCCCATTTACCTCAGGACCAAAAATCAACTCGTGCTGGTCATCAAAGAGATTTACAGAACCTTCATTTTTAGTGATATTTAATGATTTGTTTATCTGAGACATGTAAGTATCATGTTTTACCAGTTCTGTCAAAGGAACATAGCTTTTAAGCTTGACCACCTCTGCTCCAAGGTTAAATGGCAAAGGTGCTTTGTCTGTTTGAACATTTGGAGTTCTGGCAACATTGTTTTCATCTTTTCTAGGGCTTCTTGCATTTTTTGTTGATTTTCCTAATATAATTTTTGGAGACTCTCCCAGTATTTCCTTGGGGGGAAGTGAAGTGGAAGGTTGTTTATTATTGGGTTGACTATCAGATACATCTTCTATGGTCGGGCTGGGAAGATTTTTATATGTTTTAGAAACGATCTGAAGTGTTTTTGTCACAGGAACTATTTTACCATTTTTAGGTTGATTAGGGCCTGTGTTTTGGCTTATTTCTAAGGCATCAGTATTTTTTATGGTTCTTAAATTATACTACTTATGTACCTCAAAAATAGCAAAATCCTATCCCTTCCTGAAATCAAATGATTCCCCTGTTTGGGTCTAGAATTGTCGAAGCACATGGGATTCCTGGTCGTCCTGAGTTAGGAAAACTCCTTCCTCATCATTTAGACCCATTAAATTTATCTGAGTGTCTTGTTCAGGGTCTCCTGAGTGGGAAGCCTCTGCATAGTTCTCTTGAAAAGGTGGTCTAATATTCTGGTCAGGAATATTCTTTCCAGCATTTTGGTTCTGATTTTTTTTTAAGTTAGGATTTCACCTTGAATTAGCCTGTTGGCAATCCCAGGGAGATTTCCTTTCAATAGTTTCAACTATGTCTAGGAATATATCCACTCCTTTGACTATAGCATCAACCCTTTTTTCAAAGGGCATATTTTCTTCTTTTACAGGTGTTCTTCTCTCATTCCTAGATTTGGCTCTTTTGGAAAGTAGGTTAGCCTCGACACTTACTAATAGACTCTGCATTTCTTCCAGAGTGGGGGGGTTTCTTTCTCTTAACTGGAAAGCCATATTTGAATCAAATCCACCAGGAAATTTAATCAGGGCTAAACCAAGTGAGGGTCTAAGGTTGAGTGGAATGGCAGTATAAATAATATTAAACCTAGTGTCATAGTCCTGAATGGTTTCGTGAGGTCCCCTTCTAAGGTTCTCATATTCAGATAAAATTTGCAGGGGGTCCTTCTTTTTCTCCCACCTATTCAAGGATTGTTGGTAAAGGACTCTTAGAATATCTATGCTCTAAGGCGCCAAGGATCTAAACCATGTTCTCACTTCCCCAGCTAGACTTTGAAAAAAAAATCTCATTTGAACATCAACTGTATCAATTTCATATATCTCAAAATAGTCTGTCATTTTCTTCGTGTGTTGTTGAGCTATGTAGGTTCCAATGCCATCAAAAGTAGTAATTTTACTCTGATAGTCCTTAAGCATGGCACCTAGGGGAGAAAGCATCACAAGGGGAGCATATCTATTGGACATGATTCTAGGTTGGGTAGTAGTGTGAATGGGAGTTAGGGTAACAGGAGGTGTTTGGGTTGTGGAGGAAAATTTGGAGGTGTTGATGGGATGTTGGGTGATGATTGACTGAAGAGGAAGTGAAGCGATGAAGGGAGGGGTGGAATGGATTTCAAAAGCATGAGGAAAAAGGGATGAACTAGCAAAAAGAGAGGTAGTTTCAGAAAGTTCAGGTGTTCTATTGGTGGTAAGAGATGACTGAGTGGAGTTCTGTTGGTATCGATCAATTGACAATTTCAAGTTCTTTGCGGAATTCTGGATCTTGGGCTAGGTCCAATAGTTCACTGTAAGATGTGGTTCTAAATAGAGAGAGTTCAAAATGTTCGTCAAAAGGAAGATCTTCTAGTAAAATCCCCTCAACCAACCATGAATGTGATCTGAACAAAGGTCTGGGGCTAACTGAACTTTCTTGTCTTCTAATGATTCTGCCAATTAGGTTGGGATTTTCAAACACAGGGGGAGGATTTTGATTAGGGTTAGCCCTAGTGTAATGAGTTCTTCCTAAAGCCAGATTTCAAGCTTTTCAATGCTATTGTTTTATGGATTTTTCAAAATAACTTCTATCACTCCTTTAAGATATTTCAAATTTAAACTTTTTAGGTTTCTTAAAGGTTTGTTTCAACTGAGGATTTGTTGGTCCCTAGTATGGTCGCGACTATGTTATCACTCAGATTTTCCTTAGAATTTATTGAAAAGAAGGAAAAGATATAAGGTAACTACAAACCAATCTTTTAGACTCGGGGTCTAGCGAACCTAAGTCCAGAGAGGGCTCTCTCTTTTTTATTTATCGTTGTTTTGATATGGTATTAGGATAGTTATGAAAGTTCAAGTGTGTTTTGATTTTGACTAGGTGGTGGAATTATAAGAATATAAGGGTAGAGGAAGCCTTCAGACCATTGGGCTATGGAGTCAAACAAAGAGTAGCTTAACCAGATCAAATCAATTGCAAAAGGAAGAATTCACAGGGCAAGCTAGTAGAATAGAAAGCAAATCTGTGGGTTGAAATGGATGATATAAGCTAGTCAAGATAGAAGGACAATGAAGAATCCTTAAACTGAGATCATGATGAGGAATAGAGGGAGGTTAGTGGTAAAGGACAATTAAGAATCCTTCACTTTTGACCTAAGGGAAAAACTACAGAAGTAGGGGAGCAACTAAGATTTCCCAAACCAAGGTAATTAAGCAGAAAACAGTGAGAATGTAAACATGTCAAAACAGAGAGCTTAAACCTAATTCTAAAATATTTTCCTTTTTTTACTGTTCAGATTTTATAAAGAAAACATGTGAATATTTATAACATGATGAGAAAACAATAATAACATGAAGAGATAATACTTATTTGGTTTCCATCATGCACAAGAATCCTATGAAATGTCTTTAACTTTATTTCATGATCCAGCAACCAATCTAGACTTGATTACAACAACTCACTAGCTTGATATGAAATGTATACTAGAAATGTCTTCAAATCCACCCCAATTACTTCAATTTCTGAAGTATTTATACAAAAGTTACACAAAAATATCTCATAACCATATGAGATTTATTATAGGAAATACAAAATATCTTTTACATAAATATAGAGACAGATGGAAAACAGAGTGTTTCTATCCCTTTATTTATGAATGAGTGGATGTTGGAACTCAGATTTGTCTCTTGCAGTCTCTTTTGTAGTTGTGTGCTAGATCTTCTTCTTACTTTCACCCGCTGATACTCTTTACTTGTGTTCTGATACTCTTTACCGGTGTTACCAGACCTTACCTTAGTAAATATTTTATACTGTACAAATTTACTACTATTAGTCCACCATTCATCATTTGGTATTTTCAATCTGATCAATTTCCTATGCACCTCATTAGCTTCAACATACTTTACAAAATTGGGCTAGACCATGAATAGGTGTTTCACTTCATGTTCAATATAAAAAATATTTTCCAAACCATCATAAAGAACCTTTCCTATAGGTAGTGCTTTTGTTGTAGAAGAGCTGGCTTGACTTCTAGATTGTTTGTGCAGCTTCTCAATGTAATCGTCATGAGTCATTAACTTGTAATTTATGACTAGTGGGCTTGGGAGGCCTTTGTCTCTTAGAATGCCATATTTTAACATAAAATCATCTATGTCCTCCTAAATACTTTGACATATTCTTTCCAAATTAAGAATCAAGTTCTTTTTAGTAATAACTTTCTTAATTTCCAGGATGGTGGCAATTCTATCCTCAATTTCTAATTCCTCCAGCTGGTGCCTGTTTATGCTATTCAAAATTTTAATCAATTAGGTTGCCTCTTCAGGTTTCTCTCCCAATTCTTCTCTGGTTTCTATATGGCCTCCACATCTATTTTAACTAGCTCAATCTACTCAAAAGTGGTTTGGATAGAAGGCCAAATATCATTGATGGAATCAATGATATTGGTCCATAAGATATCTTTAATATATCTCAAAGGTTTTTCTAATGTTAAGCACTTTTCCAGGACTTTGATTCTCTCTTGCATCGTTCTGTTTTTCCTTTCTTCCTCTTTGTTCTGAATCTGTGCAAGTTCATAATTGGTTTCTAAGTTTGACATTTGTTCTTTAAGTTTCTTCAACTCAGTCACCTAGATGCTCATTTGTTCCATGGCTTTGATCATTTCATCTGTCTTTTCTGATGCTCACTTTATGTTGGTTGGTGTACCTGTAGTCGAAGTGGTCTTTGTTACTAGCAGTGTTGTAACTAGTGGAAGTGTTGGTGCCTTGTGACATTTTTGGTGATGATGTCCCTCCTAGCACTTGTACCAAGGAATTTTCATCAATATTTCTTTCCAAATCTGCCCATACATTGTCAACCTCAACTTATGTGCTATCCTGGTCTTTTATAGTTCCTTCCACCAATTCAGACTGATTTTCATATTTCTCAATCTTTGGGATCCTCTAGTGGATGTAGGGGGATAGCTTATGCTTTTACCTTCTGTCACAGATGAAGCACTTTTTCAATCTCAATCTCTCAAGGATTTCCTTGGCCTCTTTCCCTACTCTTCTGTTGTTGCAAATAAATGTGCCTAGGTGATCCTTTATACTTAGCTGAGCTTTCTTCTTAGTCTTCACAAAGTGGATTTCATGAGAATTGATCACTTGCCTATAGTACTCTAGGGCAAATAATCGCATGGGGAGATATTTGGGAAATTTATAGGGAGGTAGCTCACACCCATAAATTCTGATCTCGGTATGGTTCTGGTACAAGTACCAATCCCCAACCTTCTACTGCTTGGATAACTGAAGAATTCTTTTAATATCTACACTAATCTTAGGAGGAGGATTTCCCAATAACACAGTAGTTACAAGATGTACAAATAAGTCGATGAAATCTATGTAAGGATGAGGAGAAGAGATAGAATAGTGGAAATTTTGAGTTCCAAAAGAAAACAAACCTAGGATTTACTTAACTATCAAGCTTTTGGATAGAGAAAGGGAATTTATCAATTTGGTTGTAGAGAAAAAGATGATATAAGACTAAAGAATATTTAAATACTCTCTCTGGTTATAATCTCATGAATTGGTCATGCATCTTATCTTCAATCAATGTAGCATAGTCAATTTGGCTATAAGAGGTTGACCAGGGCTAAAAATAGACATGTAGGCTAAGGTCGTGTCATTACATACTCATTCGTTCTAAAATCCAAAATTCAAGCAGTCATGGTGATGATATCCTTGCCCAAATTAGTAAAGAACGATGACATGTAAGCTGGGGGGTCCTTTGGCCTATATTTTTCTTCCAGGAAAGTTTGATAGATTTGGGTAATTTCAGAACTGGACAGCTTTGAAGATTTTTCAAGCAATTCAGCAATGGAAAGGGGAGTGAGGTCTTGACCAGTCTGCAACTGTAACATATCATTTACGGATTCAGCTGTAATGGTGAATAGGATTTTCTAGTCTGGGGACATTACAACTCTCATATTAGGGTCGTAGTTTGCATGGCATTAGTGGACAATATCTAGAAAAATATGGATAGTTGGGAATTGATACCTAGGTAGGCTTGATTCCTAAAGACCTATTTCATCAGCATGGTTCAGATAATTGTCCCAGTACTTACAATATAATTTCAAGGGGGTTTGATCAAAAGTAAGGTCCTTTATTTGAAAATATCTGTTGGCCAAGGGAAGCTGGTCCAAATCCCTGTAGAGAGTAGTAAGTGGCATGACATTCAGGGCGACAGGTACTTCCATCCTTGGTTCTTGTGTATTCAAGGACGCCGGGAGGGAAATTCAGGGATCTTATGGAGAACCAAGTTGTTATTAGGAAGTATTTAGAGTATTGGACTATTTATTTTTTTATAAAAACACTCAATTTCTAAAGCAATTCAGTCCTAGTTTAATATAAACATAAGGTTTTCTAGTAGAAGTGGGTAAATACCTAGTTATGGTGGTACGAGAATTGGAATGGCACTAGTGAGTAGTCTGGATGGGGCATGCTGGTCTGCACTGGCGATTGGGAGTTTGATGGCCTCTTGGAGTTGATGTTTTGAACGCAGGGTGATAGCATGAAGATGCTTCTACGTGCATGGAGAGCAAGAGGTTCTATTGTTTCGGTAAAACAAAATAATAAGTGTTTTCATTTTATTAGGAAAGTAAAAATGTTTAGTAGATGTGGTGAAAGGGACAGATGGCACCAGTCAATGGATGGGACATTTTTTCATTTAGCGATGGTCGTAAGCTGAAGTTGTAATGGTTTTCATTGCACAACTTTTGAGCGCTAGGTGGTATTTGGAGAGGTCTGCCCAATGCCATTCATCGGGTGACACATAGCGGCGGGAAAATAGTAAAACCGCTCACATCAGGTGGGTAAAGTTCGGCATTGGATGCCACTCGATATGAGTGTCGACCGTCAGATCTGAAAGGGCCAAATCGCACGGTGATCAAGGCATGGATATGATTAGGTGTTAATGGAGGGGCCCAATGGGAACTAATTGCAGATTTAGAGAAATTAATAACATCAGGGGTGATGTGATTGGGCAATGATATATTATTAATTAACCACGGATTGATTAATTAATCTCTGTTATTTAGTGGGAGTCTTAGGTTATTAATTAACTGCAAGTCGATTAATTAATCCTTTATTTCAATTGTTCTTTTTTAAGGTTTATGTTTCAAACCTTGGGGACAAGATTACTAATATATGGGGTTTTTAATAAAATATATGGGAAAGGGATGTTTTTGGGGGATTTAATACATAAGTAAAATCAGATGTTAATATGAGATGAAAATAAAAGTGCACTAAGAATAATGTGTTTAACATTAATTTGTTTTTTCATATTAAAATATTATAAGTTAGGCTAAATGGATTTTGTAGGGTAACCACTTTTCCTTAGCAAATAGTGAATTTACTTAGGGAAAAAGGAGTTTTTAGAGTGGGTGTATAAATGATGATGGGGTGAATGTTGACGAAGGGTTTTTAGCACCTTTGACCTTATAATTTATTGGGTCGAGGGTCTGGTCCCTCCAAAAGTCAGATAAATGCTCTAAGCCGCTTTAGCTTAAGGTTTTTGGAACTTTTACTTGTGGGAAATTAGTTACAATAAGGGGTAAAATGAATGAGGAAATTAATTATGTAACCTTGTAAATGTGTCTTTGTCATCCATGCTTTGCCAAATTAATGTAATGATGAAATCAAATGATTTGAGGTTTTAACTTAACAATTCATCATACATAATTATGCAACCAATCATCTACTTATACGCCTACACTACCTACCATTTTTACTTCTCTTATTAGGGTGTACTTAAACAGGCAAACCCTTATCAAACTTTTCTTTTCTTTTACAATGGAAATCTATCTAAGTCTATCCTTATTACATCCAAGGTCTCAAATTAAATTGTTGAACTCCTTTTATTCATTCTATCTACTTATCTACTAAGATTAAATAGTTTGGTTAGATTTTATTCTCTATCTCTAAGCATGAAATTCAAAACATGGAATAACCAAGATTAAGCTATTTGGTTACTATGGATTGTAGCATGAGTAACAAGTTGCACACAATATTTTTTATTCTCCACCAAAGTAAATCCTAGTGGCATTTTGACTTGCACATTTTCATGGTCTTTTCATTTTTCTTGGGGTAGATTTTTCATTTTTTTTTTTTACCTTTTTCATTCTTTTTATCCTTTGATTTTTCTTTTAGGATATACCCTCCTTACATTTTTTTTATTTTTATTTTTTTATTTTTTACAAATATGGAAAACATTTTTAGAAAGAAAATGTATTTACATATTACAGAGATAACTAAGTCGATCATAAATTATGATACCTATTGGTATAGGAACATAACAGGACTCAAACTAAAAGAACCAACCAGGGCATACCAAGCCTAAACCATCTCACCCTCATCAATAGATACCAGGCTTTACCGTAATCCATCCTGAATCACTACGCCAACATAATAAACATATCATAATGGGCTTTACCATGATCTCCACCTAATCACTAGGCCAAAAAATCATGGATGCTACTGAATTTCTCCACCTACACCGTGAGGAATTTTCCCATCTCCTAGTCTCTCAGGCTTTACCACAATCCAAAACAAGATCACTAGGCCCTAAACCAAGACCCACTCTTTATTCTTTAACACATTTCCCAAACCCGATATTACTAGGCCCATGAGAGAGAAAACCACCTCTTAGCCTTACCATATTTCCTAGCATTCACTGGAAAGGATTCCTAGGCTGAATGAGGAAACACAATCCTCGCTTTACCGCAACCCATAGTCTGGCTCAGGCGTCACTAGGCTAGTGGCCTTACCATGATCCACAACCCGATTCAGGGACCACTAGGTCATGTGCTCTATCATTCGAAGATCCACCCCACTCAACTTCAAATCCATTAAAAAATCCAGCTCAACCAAAACATGAGAATCCCATCACACCATGGATATCCAGAAATGGAAAGGTTAGGCTGAAAAACAATGTAACACCTAGAAAAACCCATGCCATAACAACAAATTAACCACATGCAATGTCATGCATGCCAAATCTGGCAAGGAAAATAAAAATGAAAATTGATACCTGCAAATAATATTGTTGTAGCTTCTTGATCCTGACTTTCCCTCCTTTATCTTTTCTTCCTCTTTCCTTCTTTTCCCTTCTTGCTCTAATGCCAAAGTTCTCCACAAACACTCTAAGTGTCCAAGGGTGAGAGAGAGAGAGAGAATAATGAGAGAGCTCCAAAACTAAACTTACAAAAGGTTACCAACTGATACTTAGAATACTTTTTATTAATTAGTCCTCTATTTTCTTCATTTTCCATTATTTCCTTCATTTTCCTCCTCACATGCAGCCTGCGACCTTTCACCTCCCTTTTCTCTTAATTTCCATTATTTTCATAAATAAATGTTCCAAAAATTTCATTTTTCCTTTCCAAAGCCTTATTCAATGCCTTTGCCAATTTCCTTAGCCATAAACAACCAGATGAACCCCCCTAGGATGTCTTTCCCAACATTTAGTTTGAATAAGTATCCCATCAACCGTGGTTATTATTTTTTCCTTTATTAACTTTTATTACATGGAATTTTCACGAGGGCTGTTACAAAATCTATGACCTAGATTTATTCAATTATTGCCTCTAATTGAGCCCCTATTTCCTTGAAAACTTTATGATAAAATAAGTCGCTATTAATTGTGAATTTCCTCCAAAATTCTTGCAAAATTACTTAGGGTTGATCAACTAATCTCATGCAACACCTATACACTCAACTAGTTTACAACTGTTGGTTAACTACACTGGAAACTCGACCACATCTCGGAAAATCATATTATTTTCTTGCACGAGATAATTATTACATGATTGATCAATTAACTATATTATATCTGAGTTGTATTGATGTCCTACTACTTAGTTGACCACCAACTAGTTCTATTAATAGTTAGAACTAGTTTAACTAGCTACAACTAGAATTAACTCCACCTAGGATCCTAAAAGTTAGGAATCACTACATACAATTGAACTTCATGCCCCTAAATTGAATTAACTAAGCTAGCCGAGTGACAAGATCCATTTCACCTCAGTTAACTCCTCCAAGTTGCTTGCTAGTGTGGAATTTCGAATTCTCTCTCTCAATTCAATGAAGGAAAAATCAAATTGAGAATTTCTTGTTGCATTTTTCAACATATATATCACATTAAAAATTGAATTATAAAAAATATAAAACATGTTAAAGGAGAATGACACATGTATATGTAGCTATATTTATTATCATGATTTTCACAAAACTATATATATGTATGTATATATATTAGATATATATAGAGAGAGAGGAGAGAGAGAGAGAGAGAGAGAGATGTGAAACTTATACAAATATAAATATTATTATTAAGAACCAACATTTTCATCTTAATTTTGGATCTACCAAGCCTATTTCCTCTTTGAGTTCTAGGTCTACCACCTCTACCCTCTCCTACGCATTGGGCTTCTCTTTCTTCTTGTGTTTCCTGGGCAACGCGGGCACCGGCTGTGTTGTTTTCTGTTTTTCCTTCTTTGTCTTTGGACCCTCTCTTGTCGGCATAAGCCTCAACCTAGGAAACCTCAACAAATTTGACACTTCTGCAGGTACTTCTACACATGCAAACTCAAGGGTAGCTCCCTCAGATGCATGGATCCTCCAACACTGGCGATTTCTATGGGCGTCGACATGAGGCTAATAAGAAGCTCCTGGGTTGCGTGAGGCAACATTTAAAACACTGTACTTGCTACCAATGCCTCTAAACTCTCAAGGTTCATGCGCACCTGATAGCTCAACACCTCAATTCTTAAAAGGCAAAGTGTTTTTCGTTGGGCGACCATGTGTAATTTGTAGGAAAATTTAAATTTGAATCCAACCCTTCCCCCCAAAATCCACTCAAAAATGATAGATTGGCAATACATTTTCAAAGATCTCGCTCTCAAATTTTGATTTAAATGTCGCCCCCCCACTCCTTAGTCATTTTCCCACTGTCAAATCATGAACAGTGACTATAACAGTCAATTTCTGGCCTCCCTATGCAGTCTCTCCTCCTATAGCACAACTCCCTTCATGCTTCTACTGATACTATGACGTTCCTCCTTTTCGCTCAATCCCCAAGTTGCGCAACTCTACAACTTGGCTAATGTATTTTACATTCTTGCGCCTCATTTTAGCTACCTGGAGTGCTAAGAATATGCTTCCACCATATAGTCATCTAGTTGAATCTCGGGTGTATGGCTTCAATCAGATGCCATCTACCTTCCCTGGAAATGGCTCTCCATTCAACTTCACCAACTGAACTGCTCCACCATCGATAATCTCCTTGATGGCATAGGACCCCAACCAATGCATCTGAAATTCTCTTGGAAATTTATCAAAATTATTGTCATATAATAACACTAAATCATTTACCTTGGAGGTACATAGTTTGATGTGTCGATCATGCCATGCCTTTTCCGCTCCTTTTGAACGTGCTAATGGAATCTAGCCAAAAATCTATCCTCTTCTAACTCTGTCAATTGCATGAGCCTTTCTTCCAGGGCTCCATGATCTGCCATTCTTGTAAATGTCACTATGTGCAGACTAGGTACAATGTACTCCATCGGCATCACAACTTCTACGCCATAAACCGGCATGAAAGGCATTTGTCCAGTCAATTTTTTTCAAGTCGTCCTATAAGCCCATAACACCATGGGTACACACACATCCCATTCATTTCTTTGTGCATTGCAAATCTTCGTCAATGCATTCTCCAATATCTTATTAAATGCTTCAACCATCCCATTATCCTGTGAGTGATACAACATACTCTTTTGGTGATAAACTTGGAATTCCTCCGTCAACACACTAATCGTCTCATTAAGGAAATGTGTACTGTGATCGCTCATCAAAATCTTCAGGAAACCAAACCTAGTCAATACATACTCAAAGATTAATTTTTCCATCGTTTTCCCGATATAGTCCTTCACAAGTTGCGCATCCACCCTTCTAGTCAAATACTCCATCGCGGTGATGATGTACCATGCACCTGTCTTATTTCCTGGAGAATGAATTGGTCCTACAAAATCAATCACCCATTTCTCAAATGGTTGTAATGACAACTATGGGTTTAGAAGAAACTCATCCCTCCGTGATGGCCTACCCATCCTCTAACATGCATCACATGTCTTACAATAAGCTGTGGAATCCTTATGCATCGTCGGCCACCATAACCCAACACGTAAAATCTTCTGTGCTGTTGCTTTTCCTACATAATTTCCTCAAGAAGCTCCTCCATAAGCTTCACTAAGGATATTACTTCATTCAAACTCAGGCATATAATGTTGAAATATTTCATCTGACCCCATTTTATATAAGTGTGCTACATTGACAGAAAAATTTTCTGCACGCACCACCAACTTCTTCTTTTGTTGACTAGTATAACCCTACGGAGATTTTCCCGTCATCAGGAAGTGTATGATATCTGCATAGTGATTATCTGTGACATGTACTGCAAAGATTTGCACATCAGGCATTCCTTCCTCCAAATTAGTAGGCTCCTCTTCTGTTTGAATGTGTGACAGATGATCCAGTCCAACATTTAATCATCCTAGCTTCACAATAAATTCAAAATCATTTTACTAAAACAACAATAGCCATTTTCATATCTCCCCCCCCCCTCCCCCAACATAGGCTTGTTCACTAAGTACTTCAATGCAGAATGGTCTCAATACATCTTAAAGTGTCTTCCTAGAAAGTAGTGTCTAAACTTCTAAAGCGTGTATACCTTGGCCAAACCTTCACATTCTGTCATTCAATAATTCTTCTCAACTTTAGACAACTTCCTACTCGTAAACATTATAGGGTGATCCGACTCTCCCTCATCGTATTGTGTTAGCATTGCCCCGAGCGTAATACATGATGCGTCCACATGCACATGAAATTCCTTCTTCCAATCTGGGAAGGCTAAGATTGGCATGGTGACCATCTTCTCCTTTAACACATCTAAGCTTTTTTGACATTCTTCATTCCAACATAATGTAGCATCCTTCTTTAGAAACTTCTCCATCGGCATGGTAATCTCGGCATAACTCTTAATTAACTTTCTATAGTATCATGTATGCCCCAACGTTGCACGCAGCGGTTTCACACTCCTTGGTGCCTCTAAATTGATTATAACTACTATCTTAGCTAGGTTGACCATTAATCCTTGTCTACACACCACATTGCCTAACAAGATTCCAAATGGAACACAAAAGAAACGTTTTTTCAATTTGAGCGCAATCTGATACCTCTAGCATGTATCTAGCATCAATCATAGGCTGGCTACATGGTGTTTCACCATCCAAAACACATCCAATCATCAAAGTATACCTTCATAAAGTTGTTAATAAAGTTGTTAAAAGCCGTGATGACCATGCACGAAAATATTGTTGGCGCATTCTTCAACCCAAAAGGCATTATGGTATACTGGAAGCACCCCTACTCTGTGGAAAAGGTCATCTTACTTCTATCCTCTGACGTGATCTTGATCTGATGGTACCTTGAGAACCCATCCATGAATGAATATGCCTCTTGTCCTCCTACATTATCCAGCACTTCATCAGCGAATGGAGTTGGAAATGGATCATTTACGTAGGTTTCATTCAACTTCCAGAGATATATACATATCCTTATTTCGTCCTTCAGCTTATTTTCCTGAACTACTATTGGGCTCACCTAATCAAACTCTTCTACTGGTTCAATAATACCCGCTGCAAGCATTTTATCCAACTCTAAATAGACCCTTTCTTTATATTTCAGATTGAGGTGGTAAGGCCTTTTCTTGATCAGCTTCGTGTTTAGTTTCAACATATTTTTCATAACTTCCAAGTCCCCTATTATCCCCTTTAGGTCTGAGAACTTTGTACGGAACAAGTCCTAGTATTCACCGAGCAATTCAATGACCTTATCTACTGTTGTGTCATCCTAGTAGTCCCCAATCTTTGCAAACTTCAGCTCCACCTCTATTGCAATGTTTAATTATCGTGTTTTTAGCGACACACTGATATCTGGACTTTCAATTTCTAGTCCTTCAACTTCGTGGTGACATTTAGTCTCTGGCATATTAATGTTCCTTGGATCCTCGTCCTTTTCTTTGACAGTCACATTGTAACACTCCAGCACATGCCTCAGCTGGGTAGTCCAATCTGGTTGAATTAAGTCCAAGGGATCATGCAGTACTCTGAATGTTGATGCCTCAACTTCCTACAATGCCTCTTTAATACTCTTAAACCATCCTCAAAGTTAAATGTCATGAAGAATCCCTGTTGCAAAACGTCCCATTCTTTAGTGCCATGGAAAAGCTCTATTTCCAAGTACTAGTTCATTAGTATTATATCCAAAGTATGACAAAGTAGATGCACCCATTCAGGCTGAGGCTCCGCTCCATAAACCTTAGTCCATTTAGCCAGGTGATCACGCGAGCCATTTCTTCCATCATATTTCTCTATTAGTCGTACTTGTGGTTGACCAAATTGTAATCTCATCATCTTTCTATACACGCACCAATCATCAAAATTGTCTTTGTGCATACCCACCATCTCGCGGGCGTAGCACACAATGCCCAATCCATGGCTTGGAAGCGATGCTTCTCTGGCACTTCCCTTACAAATTCATCGAAAAAAATTATCAAATTCAATTAAACCATCATAGTAAGGCAGATTTCTTACCTCTAGCAATACACAATGCTTGGTCATCATATTACAGCATAGCATAGATACTTCATGCAGTCAATTCTACCAATGCACCAACTCATCTGAATATGATGTGTAGTAACTTTCATGGTCCTAGGAAATGCATCCATCTACTATCAGATTCACTCAATCCTAATCTCCCATCGTTATCTTATAAATATGGTCCAAATCATCATCGCTTTCATAATCGTAGAACGGTCCAGTATAACGCAGTCCTTTTGAAAGTTCCAGGGGCACTACTACGTGAAGAGATTTCTTCTCAAATATCATCTTCCACTTATTCAAATTGATTACCATATTCATGTCAATAGCCCAATCAATTCCAAGGAGCAAAGGGTAGGGATTGTTGTCGTCCAAAATCTCCGTCACTTCAAAATCATCCAATGCACTCGCACCCTCAATATCAACTGTCACTCCCTGCAATCTTCCCATGGGGATGATTTTCTGTTGATTTCGATTCTTAACTATATTGGATACCACTACAATGTAGGTCTCCCAATCCTCTCCCATGTCTGTTTAAATAAAACATTCATGTCTGACCCTAGATCTAGAATAACTTGATCCATCTCATATTCTCCTATCTGTTGAGTGAGCCTCATCTCATGCCTTGTTCTCGACTTATGCTTACCAATCTTCCTCACTACTTGTGGTCTGTCAGAAGCATTTTCTTTTCTGGCACACTTAGTTATCAGCTTATGTAGTCATTTCACAGCCTTGCTATCTGAAAGTATCTTTATATAGGTCTCCAAGAAAGTATTAAGCTTGGAAGGGTCCATCTCTTCAGATGGCTTATCCTCACTTCCTGAGGTAGAGGCCTGAGCGAAGCGTTTCTTTGCTTCCATAAGCATTTCGCTTGCACGTTTTAGATCAAACTCGATCTCCCTTTTTTCCACTTTACGGACCCATTCACCTTCTATGGGTTGCTTCCCCTTATCTTCGCCAGTCATCATTCCACTCAGCAGCACAATGTTTACCTTAGAATCCTCCTCGCAAGGCTCAACCCTCATCATTTGCAGGTTCTGAGTCAATTGTTGAGGTTGCACCTGATTTTCACATATCTTAGCCAGTAATACCAAGAAATCCTCTATCACATGATCAAACTGAGTACAATAGTGGCATGGCAGACGTGTCAGATTCGGGCAGTCTTATGCGTAGTGTCCTGATCCTCCAAATTTGTAACAAATGATCTGCCCACGACCTCTACCAGGTCCTCCTCCACCTCGGCCTTGTCTACATCCCTAATATTTGCCTTGCCCTTCCCCATCACCTTGGTTCGGAGGCTGGGTTTCTACCTGTACCCTATTTGCAGATGTTCTATCCATCATTAGCTCATAACTATGGTAATTACGCTCATCATGACCTACCGATTGACAAAATATCTAGAAAAGGTATTGCGATGTCTGTACAAATTTCTGCAGCAAATGGCAATCGTCTATCCCATGTTCTCCAGCTACCTAATAGATAGCACACCATAGTGCAGGCCCTGTACTTGGCCCTACTGGAGCTTCCAGCCTCGGAGGCATTGGTCCCCTTGCTGCAACATAATTCACGAATACTGGACAATTGTCTTTGTCATGGCCCTGACTTTTGTACTTCAGGCTCCAAACTTCTTCGTGCACCT
The DNA here is from genome assembly GCA_000404065.3 of Pinus taeda. NCBI lineage: Eukaryota > Viridiplantae > Streptophyta > Pinopsida > Pinales > Pinaceae > Pinus > Pinus taeda. Next base: position 254,843 of record APFE031569485.1, read on the forward strand.
CTAGTCAAGCTATTTTATGTTTCTTCAGACTTGGAAATTCTAGGCACAGGTTCTGTAACTTCGCATGAATCTGTTGAACCTCCAAATTATCATCTTGAATCGGTATCTCGTGCAATCTCATTGCCATCTCCAGGGCTTCTTCCTTAGTTCCAATCTTTTGTTGTGACAAAACAACCCTTAGATGAGGCAAGAGCGAAGCCACAAACCATTCGTGGTGCTTCTCATCCGTAAGATTCATATTGGCTTCACAGATTGTGTACTTCAACCTTTGATCCAAATCCCAATGCGTCTCGCCAGACTTCATCATGATCTCCTTGAATCCCACAATTAATTGAGCTTTAGATTTGGGCTTATTGAATTCCTTATTGAGCGTGGTCTAAATATCTGCTAATGCAGCTGTCGGATTACTAGTGCATTACTTAATGCACCATGTTAGCACATATTCCTAAAAAGCAGTAACCAACATTGCTTTCTTCATATGATCATGTGTAATACCCTAAGCTTCACATGGGGATTTCTCGACGAACCAAAATTGGTCCTGGTGCTCAGTTCCTGACCCTTTGAACACAAGCAATTTTACTGAATTCATCGTATTGGATGGTGGCAGAGGTGGTGGTGGTGTGGGGGAAGGCATATGTGATCGAGGTGAAGATGGAGGTGGTGTGGGTGGATGGGTTATTCGGTGGAACCCTTGTCTTATCAGTTGAACAACGCTCTATGGAAAAGCCTATGTTGCTTCCTCGTCATCACTCAGAGGAGGTCCAATCAGAGGGCTATATTCAGGGCCTATTTTCCCTCTATTACTGGAGGTGTTTTTACTTCATGTAGCTCCAAACATCAAGGTATTTGCATAACCCTCTTTTCACACAAGAGCATCTTAATCCAAGTACTTAAAGACCTTAAATACTTACCTCATGGTCCCTTGAAGAAGTGGTGCTTTGCTTCGTTATAACTAACCGAAGTATTGACCATGAACTATGTCACGAACCCTCCTATGATATGATTGAGCCAATGATCGACAACATGTGTTATCTTATCTTCAAAGGCTTCCAACCTCTGCACTAACTCTGGGGTCCAAGCTATCATACCATCAAGTCTCCACCTTCATTGGATGTCTGCCAATTTCACGACCCAATCGTATAATTCGACCGAGAAGGAATAGAAGAAGATTTTGTGTGTCTCTGTGTATATATATCTGTCCAACCATCGTTCTCTCGTCAATCGTAGATTATTATTCTCTTGCGACGTGAATTCATGGATATTTCTATCCAACCATTCTTTGATCTCCTCCTTAGTTGGATTCCAGTGATGCAACATCACACATTTCTTTATGTAGATCTCAGTCCTCTCAATGGAACTATTTGCTAGTTTGATGGGCCCTGACCTAGTTTAGCTTAAGTATTGAATAAATTCACATGCGTTAAGATGATCTTCGCATAAACAAATGTTCTTACTTGCGTTCATATAACAAAGCAAAACATATGGGTTCACGCACCAATATAGCATTAAGACATAAACCCATTATTTATCATAACATAGTCATTTGCATTCATAATAGAAGTAAAACAAATCATACACAGATAATTCCAAAATAATTCTCTTTATTGATGTTTCAGATCCTCTTTACATGCTCTGATCACCTTGCGCACACATTTGTAGGGATCTACGCACTCAGATGTGGGCTTCTACCCTAGGCCTCTCTGCACCAAGCTACAGAGCCTCTTTCCTATGTTAAGACTCTTCACTCTTAGCTCTCAAAGACGCATTACATAAGATATAAAAGACTCAACTAAACTAAGCTAAACTGCATTGAAATACCTTAGAATCTTATAAGACTTCCTTTTTATACAATCCTATGGTTCACAGACCATGGGTGGATATCTTAAAGCCGACACAAGATACATAAACTAAGGGTGGAAACCCTTTATGACTCTTTATATCTTCACACTCTGCGGCCACAAAATGTGAATACTTTACCTTCCTATACAAAAACTTGGGATTTCTGCCCCAAAACTTGGGCTTTTAACCCTAAAATTGACCCTCGGGGACCAATTCCCAACACTTAATATTGTTGAACTTAATTATACAGTAACAGAAAAGGAATTCTTAGCTGTCATTTATGCCATAAACAAATTTAGACATTATATAATTGGCTATCAAGTTTTTCTGTATACTGATCATTCCACCATTAGGTACTTAGCTAGCAAACCTATTACAAATGGTCGAGTGACTCATTGGTTGTTGCTTTTGCATGAGTTTGATATCACTGTCAAAGAATGTTCGAGGAAGGAAAACCCAGCCGTTGATTCTCTATCTCGAGTTCCAAAGATAAATGATCCATTGGAAATGGATGACCAATTTCCAGATGAAAATTTGTTTGTCGTAGCAGTTAAAACACCATGGTATGCAGATGTAGAAAACTATCTGGCAATACGAAAGTTGCTCAGGCACTTGACAACAAGGGAAAGGAAACAAATTGTCCAGCGTAGCACCTAGTTTTATTGGATTGGTGGATACTTTTTTCATATAAGGTTTGATATGTGTACACATAAATGAATTAATGAGGATCAAATTTATGACATCCTAGAGGCTTTCCATGATGAGCACTGTGGAGGACACTTCACAGATCATAGAACATGGCATAAGGTACTACAGATGGGGTATTATTGGCCCACTATTTTTAAATATGTTAAGCAAAATGCCTAGGCTTGTAATAGCTGCTAAAAGATGGGATGGCCTAGTCACTCTAATGAAATGCCACTACAGCCCCAACTGATAATAAACCCTTTCGAACGATGGGCATTGGATTTTGTTTGCCCATTTCATCCACCATCAAACTAAAATGCCTACATACTATTTGCCACATATTATGTAATAAAGTGGATAGAAACAATAGATTTTCAAAGAGCTACATAGGAAGCCGTAATTAATTTACTTTTTGGGTTATTTGTTCAGTATGGTTTACCTCGAGAAGTGATCACGAATGGAGGACGTAAATTTGTAAGACATAATATTACGTCCACTCTAAGGAACCACCACATTACACATAGATTCACTTCCCCATATCACCTGCAAGCAAATGGGTAGGTTGAAAGCACCAATAAGGTCATCAAAGAAATTCTAACCAAGAGAGTCTCAACACATTGTCAAGACTCGGCTGCTAGACTATCAGAGGCCTTGTGGGCCTATCACACAACTTGACGAAATACTACTGGATATTCTCTGTACAAACTTGTATTTGGCAAAGAACTTATCTTTCCTATTGAATTTGAAATAAAGACTCTCAAAATAGCTTAGGAAGTGGGATAGGATCTTATAGAGGTCCAAACCAAAATGACTTCAACAAATAAATGAATTGGATGAGGCTCAACTACTTGCTCTAGAATGCACCACAATTATTTAGTAGCAAAGGGAAAAGTGGCACGAAAACCTTATTAAAAAGAAGACATTTCAAAAAGGATATTGGGCACTCCTTTATGACTCCAGATTCCAAGACTTTCTAGGCAAGTTACATACAAGGTGGCTTGACCCTTATGAAATTCAAGAAGTACATAACAATGACACTCTAACTTTGACTACCATTAATGGGCCTGGCCATTCTCAAGGTGAATTTACATCGGGTGTGTCTTTATCACAAACCCCTCACCAAAGCATCTTTTTTTCAACAAGTATGTGATGACCCCACTATGCAAATTTTAGCTATAGGGAGTGATGACCTGGCAACTTTTCTCTCCTAAAAATGTGTCTCTATTTAGCTATAAATAATATATATATTCTTTTACAATTGGTTGTAGTCTAGTTAGGAATCACCATGTAAATATGAGGATTTCTCTTGTTTTTTAGTGTGTTTAGTAATTGTTGGTCAATCAATTGAACAATTCTTGTTCAGCCAATTGAACAACACTAATCACTTTTTTTTTATTCAATCGCTAGTACAAAATGGCTAATTAGTTATTAAAAAAACAACCAAAACTTGCATATAAACGACCATTTTTCAGTCGGTGACAAATAGTAGCTAATTTACACTATCTTATAACGTGACCAACTTTTAGTCATTTTTAGCTTTGTCATTAATTGGATTCCTCAATTTTACCATCTAGTAGTATATTTAGTAATATATTTGGTCATTAATTTGTCATTGGTTTAGTCATTAATTGTCAAAATTAATGACCAAATATATAACAAAATATATTGCTATATGAATCCTCGAGAAAACCAATTAATCACCAAAGAAATATGACCAAAATGTTGGTCGTGTTATGAGATACTGTAAATTAGCTACTAATAGTCATATATATGCAAATTTTCGTCATTATTTAAAGCCAATTAATGACCAAACAAATATCATTAAATTTTAGTCGTGTTATAAGATGTTGTAAATTAGCGACTAATAGTCATATATATGAAAAATTTAGTCATCATTTTAATAAAAACATTAATATTTGTAGTAGTCATTTATCTTTTTTTGATATTTTCTTATTCATTATATAAACGACTCATTTAGTAGTTTCTATTAATTTCATTTAATTTCATTCATAATCATTATAAACGACTAATTTAGTCATATATTCATTTTATTCGTGTTCATCATTAATTAATATAAACTAAGAATTTAGTAGTTTTAGATTGATTTTATGTGTTTATTATTAATCACCATAAATTAATTAGTATGATTTTGCAGCTAAATTTTAAGAAAATGTCATACAATGTTCATGTTTATCTAATATGATAACGCAAATTTACATATGTTAATTACAAGACTAAATAATATCAAGTACAAATAAAAATAATTTCAACCATATAAATTTTATTATATAAAATATCAAGTATTACAATATGAGTTTCCAACTTAATATGGGTTGGACTACAATTTACACATGAAATATTGTTTCATCATTTCAAAACATTATCTCTGTGTTTCTAAAGCATTGCAAGTGAATTCACCAATTCTAAAGTCTTGACTATCAGTCTCTATGAGTGTGTCTTATGCAAGATATTGGCTCTAAGGGTATCACTAGACAGATTCTCTTCTCTCTCTCATTTTGGTTGGTGATCCACTGTGATCACCAACTTCAAGGATAGCAATATAAACATAATAAAAATGAAAATAAAACAAATGTGAGGGAGTCAAATGCAACTAATATTAAGCAAGAAAATACCAATCCCTTCACATTAGAAAGGCATTCCTAGGCACTAAAACAGAAAATACTTCAATTGCATCATTTTCACCTTTTCTTTAATTTCTTTAATTTAGAACATAACTTTCTAAGAAAAAAAAGTCATTGAAAAATGTCTTAAAATCCTAACAAATGCTCGAGTGATTGTTGTATCAATTAAACCTAAAGGCAATCATTTGATATGATTTTAACTTCTGGAACATATTGAAGAATATGAATCTTTCTCATCCCTTTCTCCTAATCAAATTGTAATCTGTGGGTTCCAATTAAGTAATCAATTTCCCTCCAAGATAGTTAACAAATCACTTTGGAGAAGGAATTCTAGAGGCATTGGGATAGTAGAAATGGAATTAACTAGGAGGAAAATGAAGCACTTTAGTGGGTGCTCGAAAATATTTGAAAGCAACTGAAAATGATTTTATACTCCCTCCACACATTTTAAAACAGAAACCATTCAGTTGCATCTCATTTATTTTCCACCTTTCTATAATATGTAATTATTTGAGAAATAATAGAGCATTCATAAATATTGCCATGAAATAGGACTTCATAATCCTAATAAGTTGGATTCTAACAAATAAAAAATTTCATGTAGTCAATAAATCTTACATGGTAGATTTCAGTGATTAAAATTACAACTTTATTCTTAATCCCATTACAACAAAAATAAATTCAGCCCTCGCTAGTTGGGATATAACAAATTAATAATTCCATGTAGTAAAGTAAACTTACATGGTAGATCACAGTTATTTCCAATGACAACTTTATTCTTTATATTATTACAACATAGATAAATTCAAGTGTACATACATATTTCCTTATCTGAGACAAACTTTGAATACATTCTGAGATTTCATAGAAATATAATGACATGATTTACCTATTGGACATGAGAAAACTATCTGCATCTAGCACACATCACTGGAAAATAGTGCTATGGAGACACCATCTCATGGAATTAGAATGATGTAGATAGATAGTGTTATAGATATATCTTGAAACACCTATTCAACACTACCTTCAAGCTTCAAATTCATCAATTTATTTACTTTAGTAGCAAATTCTAGTGGGATTTCATTAAATACAACCCAACAAAAGCCATTTATGAGAGTTGTCATTGCCTTCTCTGGATCTATCCCCCTCTAGAAATAGAATAACTGATATTCCCCAATTTTTAAGGTACTTTCTTCATGTTCAACATGGGCTATTGGATTCTTCACATGGAAAAGCTTGCAAATATTAGATGTATAATGGAAATAAGCCTGCAATTCAAGGTTTCTCTTAAAGTCTCTTGGGTGAATTATAAAACACCATGTACTTAAAACATGATATATGGTAGTAAGAAAAACCTACCCAAGATCCCACTTAAGAATTCAAAATATTGGAAATAAGAGGTGTCTTAAACACTATCAACTATTTAATTGCATAATCACACTAAAATAGACAAATCTTTAAAATGTTGAAATGTGTGAAAAAAATGGAGTTGGAATATTATAGTTATGCCAGGGTAGATATAACTATGTAAAGTGTAACTTCTATCTAAAACACGTAAATGTAACTTCTATAGCTACATGAAATGTAACTTATATATAAAAAAATAGAGTTGGAATATTATAGTTACATAAGGATAGATATATATACGTGAAATGTAACTTCTATATAACAATCTAAATATCATTTTTCAGTTATTTAAGACGCTGATTTTTTTTTTTTGTCTTCGATTAATAACTCAGTACTCCACCAAAAATAGCGTTGAATTGGTTCTTCACCAACCAAGAGGAAATTTTAAAACAATGTCAAAATGCTTACTCATTCCCTTGCCATATTTCTAATATTTCATTTGTGTGTGGATTTAAGCTAGTGTAATGTAACTTCTACATATTTGACAATTTAAATGTAAAAAATTACCCTAATTGAAGTTATACAATTAACATATGCACAATAAGATACAATATGCATGAGTTATACGAAATATGACGTTTACATGTTATAGCAAGACAAACTTTTTCTCATTTCATTAATTCTTATCTTATAGTTGGTGATGGATATAGCGTTTAAAATTATGAGCCATCCTTTTCATATCTTATATTTCGTGATGGATATAACTTTTATAAGAATCAGCCTTGTTTATTATTTTATGTACAATCAATTTAAATGGAAGTTCTCATAATTGTATTCAATATTATCTTATACAACTGGAGATAAAATGATGTGGGGATGGTGTTTCTAGTGATTTTCAAACTTGTTTTAATTACCTAAATTTAGCCTATTTAAAACAAACAGGGGTGGTAACTCGATTGGGGTGTGTACGAGTGGATGGAAGTTCCTGCGGGAAGTAATAAAGAATATAGTTTATTTACAAACCACTGCCCCCTACACTCTCTAAGTGAAGGGTGTGGTGGCCCTTATCATGCGTACATGCAAGGGTGGTGGGAAAGGTGGCAGAGATGGCAAGAGAGAGGTAGGATGTATAGAAATTAAGGCGAGATAGATGGGTAAGGATTTTGATTTGGCTTGTGGAGTAAGGAGCTGGAACAAAAGAAAAGGAAGGCAATGGCACTGGCGGCATCAAACTTGGAGCAGAAATGGGTATGTATCTTGGCTCTTCGCTACATTAGCAATGTTAACCTGGTTTGATTTTTGTTGGGAGGAGAGGGCGATACTTGGCAAGGGTAATTTGAGGAAATTATGGGGAAAATGGAGGAGGCATCAAGATGCAATAGTATGGCTATGCATCTTTGTTTCAAGCTTACAAAGAATTGACCTTGCCTTTCGTTGTGTGGACCTTGCATTGTGTGGCAACGAGAACCCAAGCTTTGCACATTGTGGGCTAAGGGGGGATGGTCACTGGGGTTTGGTAGGTAGAATATTGGTATCTGAGGCTAAGGGTAGTGAGGGTCAGCTAATATATTGGGTAGGATGACGGACCAACTGTCATATCCATGATAAATTCCAGGGAACTGGGAGAAATTACTATGCTAAGAGACTAGCTAACACCCATGTGGGTGATGTCAAGCATGATAAGGGTAGAGGAATTGGTCTAGCTTACTAGGTAGAGGGGAAAGGGGCTACACTCCATGGGGGGAAACTGTCAGGCTAAGTCTAGGATCACTCGCATGGCCTTGGCCTGGGATTGTCAACCACACTGAGTATGTGAGCCAATGGGGAGGGAGGAGTGAGAAGTTAGAAGGGACATGGAGTTTTTCCCGTTCTAAGGACTGGCCCTATGGCCATGTTTCCCTTTGTACTATTAGAAAATGGAAAAAGGTAAAAAATGGGGAGAATGATGACAACGACAATTCCATTGAGGACAATAATCAATGCTTTAATATGTTAGAATTCTCTCGGTTAACAAATGTTTCCTGTGGACAAGTATCAAATAGTCTTGATATGGCTTGGCCAGTGAGAGGACGGGGATGTGGAAGACGAGGATGGGAGCCTAGAAAGGTTAAGGAACCAAGCATGTTGGAGCCCTGAAAAGGAAAGAAATTGATAGAGAATCTTATTAGTGAAGCAGTTGCAGCATACCGAGAGGGAACGGATGAAGGGATCCATAATTTGCGAGAAGAATGGGAAGAGGAAATTAAGCAAGGCAGTGAGATAGAGGAGGATATGGAGAATTGGAGGGCAATCATCCCTAACCTAGGAATACTAGAGGAAGGATAAACCAATTCAAGCAGACATTGTACCTCTACTGGCTAATGAAAATCCTATTGGGTAAATCCATGGAACAAATCTCGGTGGGGATGGTGGTTTCTCTGCAAGGGATGATGAGTTACAAATTGGATTTGCAAAGAATTTACTTTCAACTCCATAAGAAGGACATTATACTGGACAGAATTGAAAGACACATTACATGCATCCTCAAATTGTCTGAGATGCCCAAAGAAACTGTCAAGGATCTTGCACCTATGGAATCGGCATCGGAGGAGAGAAAGGGATAGTGAGTTTACCATGTTTACTTTTGCTATGTATGCGGTTATCATTTACGTTTTGTGATGCAAGTATAAGGATAGATAGATATATAGAGTCTAGTCATGAAACATAGACATATAAATCTTGGCTAGAGAGATTGAAACTCTATTGATTTTGGATGGCTTATAATGAGGATAGTTGGCCAACAAACTTGGTTTCTCATTGGGAATCTTCAGGCCACCTAGGCAATATATGTGGTGTAAATTTGCTGATTATAAATAGAAAATGAAAGGTCCTTTCAAGATTAACAAAAATAAATAAATAGGGGTGGTGTTTCTAGTGATTTTCATACTTGTTTTAATTACCTAAATTTAGACTATTTAAAGTAAATAGTTGCATTGACCATCTTATCTTCAAGTCAGTAACTTTGCTTGAGGGCATCTTCATGACATCAATGATATCTGAAAATTATGAAATATTAGTATTGTCTTACACTAAATAGACAAAGTTGGCTTAGAATCTTTTATTTTTATTTTTTACTCAATGACACAAATTTATTGATATTTTATGATTATTGGTTTTGATTTCCATGCTAACATGGGATTCATCGTGCATCCTAGGATTTTTAGTTGTGCACACATCATATTTCTCACTTGTAATTGTATCAAAAACAAAGAGTATGCACAATGACATGTAGTGACATGTGGGTGTCTATTTTACTCAATGATATGGTTGATTTTTTAACCCATTCCAATCCTACCACAATGAAATTAAGAGAGACAAGGACATAAGGACTATCAATAAATGAAATTAGGGACTTTAGAATGCAACTCAATTGTACTTGAATGTAATGATAAGTATTTTTAGCTTCTTGGTCATCGATGAGCATCAAATCACACTGTGAAAAATTCCTTGCATTATGATAATTTGGTTTCACCTACACTAATCCTCTGTAGTAGTCCCTTGGCTTGCCTATAGATATAATGTTAGAAACAATCCTACTCCTGCAATTCTTCCCTATATGGGTCATCTTTGTCCCCCCTATTGATAGTTATTTTTCAAGGCAACAAAATAAAACTCTCCAATTGCATCATCACCTTTCAAAAAAATGCTCGAGTATTTCCAGGTGATTGTTGAACCAATCACTACTCAAGTCCATGAAATCCTTGATTTGTCTCCATCGCACAAACCATTTTTCTAATAAAACTATAAATCCCATGTCTACATTTTGTAGGTTTTAACCCCATATAGAAATTACCTGCATACGAATTCTAAAACACAGAAAATAAACAATGCGAAAGCATAACACATAAAACACATATACACAGATATTTTCCACTAGATCCCAAAACCGGTCTACCAGCATGATTTTTCATTATGTTCCTTTAAATGTTTCAATACATATTTATACATGCCAAAGCATCCAATACCATGGACCGAAAACCATCGCGTCCAAAAAACATGTGTGAAAATAATGCACAAAACCATAGGTGGGTCTGCCCAACCTACATAGTGTCCAAAACCAAAATTTTCCGAGGCGCTGCCCTGGACTCCATAAAGTGGGGTTATGGGTACCCTTCAAACCCCCTATTAACTACATGGAAAGAATATAACACAACCCAATATTCTCCCACTTGTTGTTTTCTTTCCACAGGGGGCCACAAGAGAGCTTAGTCATTTTCCCAGCCCTAAAATGCCCATTGTCTCTCTACACCAAGAGAACTTCTCAGAGCTCATAGATTTTTTCAATGCATCTACAGTATTTTTCAAAGTTTCCACCTTTACCAACAACACCTTTTTTTCTTCTATCATATCCCTCACAAAGTGATACTGAACATTGATGTGCTTTGTCTTTGAATGATATGTTGGGTTCTTTACCAAGAAAATTGCACTTTGGTTGTCACAGTCTATCCTTATCGCTTCCTGTACTAACCCCATACTTGAACACAATTTCTGCAACCAAACTGCTTCCTTTCTTGCATGAGTGGCTGCCATGTATTCTGCCTCTGTAGTTGATAGTGCCACTACAGATTGTTTCTTACTCATCCAACTAACTGCACCTCCAAATAGGTTAAACACATACCCACTTGTAGATCTTCTCTGATCCACATCTCCAACACAGTCTGCATCAATAAAGCCATGAATAGTCAGCACTCTACCCAATCCTGGTCTTTCTTGGTAGCATAGACCATAATCACTAGTTCCATGAAAATACCTGAAAACCTGCTTCACTGCTATCCAATGCTCCTTTCCTGCTTTTGACATAAGCCTACTCAATAGTCCTACTACATGTGCAATGTCTGGTCTAGTATAAACAATTGCATACATCAAGATACCAACTGCATTTGCATATGGAACACAGGACATGTCCTCTTCCTCTTCTTGTGTCTTGGGACATTGTTCAGCAGATAACCTCACATCTACAGTAATAGGAACCTTCACTGGTTTACTATCCTGCATATTAAACCTATGTAGTATTGTCTCGACATACTTCCTCTAGTTTAACCAGAGCTTCCTCTTTGCCCGATCTCTTTTAATTTCCATGCCCAAAATATAGTTTGCAACACCAAGATCTTTCATGTCGAATTTGGAGGCCAATTGGGTCTTCAAATCCTGGATAATTTCTTTGTCATTTCCAACCAGCAACATATCATCCACATACTGTTACACAAAAAATTGTCACCATGACTTTCTATAATCAATATGAGTCTATAAACACTCATACATACCTCCTTTGCAAGTCTTAAACCTCATGAAAATGAGAGAAAGTCCTTAAAAATCTTTAAAGCTCTAGTTTTGCACTTTCTCCTAGCATTACCTGCGGTACCGCACCCATTGGTCATGTCCCCTGCACACCTGACCACTTTGTATCTACATTTATGGGTGCGAACCCCTGTAAAAGTTAAAAAGGTGCAATTTTATTCTTAAAAACTCACTTTGAGTCAATTCTGGAAGCTTCTAGAGGGAATCTTGCGCTGGCAAGTTCGCTCCTTGAGGGTGCATGCATCCCATTCCTTAAAGAGCTAACCCCTTGATGTGAGGAGCTTATCCCCTTGAAGGAGGACTCTATCCCTTCAATGGTGGACCTGTAACCTCCTTTCCTTGCACTATAAAATGAAGCTTTCGGCTGGTTACTTGGGGGGTTGAAAGCTGAATATTTTTTAGGGTAAATGCTGCTAGAACTTAGTCTTCCTTATTGATCTTTTGAAAGGAGAGATCACATACCTTTTAATCTCATTTGGAAGTGAATGAGGCTTGTCAAAGTAGAGGAGATTCCTGTTTGGACCCTGGGAAGAGCTTGTACAACATCAAGGCACCGAGGTTGTAAAGTTATTTTATTCTCAAAGTTAATACAATCAAGTTTATTTTTCTCAATACACTGTGTTTAATGGTTTATTTTATGAGCTCCTTGATCTTCATAATGAACATGATTTGTTATATTAGCTATGCAGGTGTTATTTGATGTGTGCTTGTTTGTGTTTTCATATTCTCAAAAGGGAACTCTTTCAGATGGTCGAATTGTGGCTGCCACAAACTAGCATTGGACTTAACGTAAGGTCTAAAACACCTCTTAGTTTTTATTAATGAATCACAATATGTTTAGAGAAAGGTAGATTTGCTTGTCCTGCTTGTTGCTAGATATCTGTTGATACTAGGGAGATCGGTCTTGTCCGCAAGAATGATTTATCCGCTTAACACATACAAGACGAGATAAATAACACAGTACCAATTAATTTAAAATACACACAATGATCTATTTTTCTTCTGGTGAAGCCAAGTGCCCATATAAATGTATCAAATTTCTGATACCACATCCTTGGTGACTGTTTTAGCCCATATAGAGACTTCTTTAACTTGCATACCAGTTCTTTCTTACCCTTCATTGCAAAGCCTTTAGGTTGCTTCATGTAGATTTCCTCTTCTAGATCCCCATGAATAAATGTTGTCTTCACATCCATCTGTTCTACCTCAAATCAAAATCAACAACAATAGATAAAAGTAATCTAATAGAAGTTATCTTGGCAACAGGAGAAAAAATATCACCAAAATCAATTCCCGGAACCTGGGAATAACCTTTTTCTACCAACCGAGCTTTGTGTTTCTCTACTTTTCCTTTTGCATTTGTCTTCTTTTTGAACACCCATTTGCTGTTAATGAGTTTTCTTGCAGCCGGCAACTCCACCAGATCCGAAGCCTCACTTTTGTGCAAAGATGCCATTTCATCAACTATGGCCTCTTTCTAGAGTTTTCCATTCTCTGAATCTACTACTTCCTTCATAGTTCTAGGATCATCACCAGTAATAGATAAAGCAAATTTTGAACAGAAAGTAGATGGACTATACCTTTCAGGTTGCCTTCTTTCTCGAACTGATCTTCTCACAACTAGAGTTTGTGGCTCTTCATCTTCTGATTCCTCCTCTGCTGTAGATTCTAATTCTTCCACCTTTAGCTCAAACTCTATCTTCTCAGGTTCCTTTCTTTGGAATTAATGTTTAATAACATCTTTCACCTCTCTAAACACCATATCTTGGTTTTACACAACCTTCTGTGTGACTGGGTTCCAAAGCTTATAACCGTTTAAACCATCCTTATACCCAATAAATATGCACTTTTCAAATTTACTATCCAACTTGGTTCATTTCTCCTTTGGAACATGTACGTATGCATCGCATCCAAATACCCTCAGATGTGAAAGAGAGGGTTTATTACCAGTCCATACCTCTTGTGGAGTCTTATCTCCAATGCTGATGAAGGTGACCTGTTGACTAGGTAACATGCAGTATCCACTACCTCTGCCCAGAATTCTTGTCCTAACCCGGCACCATTGAGCTGCTGTTGCCCTTCCATCAACGTCTTATTCATTCTTTCTGCAACTCCATTTTGCTGAGGTGTATATGGAGTAGTCTTTTGCCATGCTATACCACATTTCTTACAGAATTCTTCAAATTCCTTACTCCAAAACTCTCCACCATTATCTGTCCTCAGCACCTTTATCTTCTTCTCTGTCTGGTTTTCCACCAGAGCCTTAAATTCTTTAAACCTATCAATGAATTTAGATTTCTTCTTAAGGAAATATATCCATGTATTCCTTGAAAAGTCATCTATAAATGATACATAGTACATAGACTTACCAAGTGATGGAACCTTCACAGGTACAAACACATCACTATGCACAAGTTCTAATATTTGTTTCTCTCTCTTACAACCAGAGGGGAAACTCACCTGATTCTACTTCCCATATACACAATTTTGACAGAAATCAAAATCCAGAGAGATATTACTCATACCTTCTACCATACCTTTACCATGAAGTATCTAACAGCCCTTTTCTCCAATATGTCCAAACCTTTGATGCCATAACATGGTCTTCTCTCCAGAGACCACTAGATTTTCTGCTCCACTTTCAGGAACAACAGAACTATTGCACCCATCAGTAACAGTGATACCTTGCAGCTTGTTCAGAGTTCCAATATGAACTCCCTGCATCAATATCAGTGTTCCCTGAACCATCTTACAAGTATCCTTTTTGAACACTGTTTTTACACCTGCATCATCTAGCTTGCTAACAGAAATCATATTTCCGGCTAATGCAGGAATATGTAGGACACCTAGAAGTGTTCCAATCCTTCCACCTTGCAACTTCAACTTCACTTTTCCGCGACCAATGATTCTAACCTTCCTATCATCCGCCAAGAAGACATCACCACCATCATATTTCTCATACTCACGGAACCACTCACTATGGGGAGTGAAGTGAAAGGATGCACCTGAGTCAATCAACCATACCTCATGATATACATCTGTACTTGAAGAAGCCAAGTACACATCCCCAACTTCATCTGAGGTGGTTTTCGCCTCTACAAAGGGAGCCTCATCAGATCCCTTTCCTTTGTCAAGAGCTTTAGATTTACAGTCCCTTTTGTAGTGCCCTTCTTTTCCACATTTCCAGCACACCACCTTTGTAGATTTTCCTAGAGATTTGTATCTCCCTTTATATTTAGATCTCCCACTCGATGACTTATTTTTGTTTCTGTTTTTGGTCCACCCTCGTACAGACAAGGCATCACCATTTTGGCTCTCCATATTTTTCCGTCTCATCTCCTCTGTCAGCAAGGATGAGACTATTTCATCAAAATGCAAGGCAGTTGCATTGCTACCTATTGCAATAACCAGACTATCCCACGAATCTGGTAGAGAACACAACAAACGGATGCACTTATCTTCATCTAAAATTTTAATATCAATAGATGCTAACTGACTTACGATAGTATTAAATGCATTTAGATGCTTTGTCACCGAGTCTCCATCTTTCATCCTCAAGTTATACAGTTTTTTCTGCAGGAACAGTTTATTCACCAGACACTTAGATTGGTACAAAGTCCCTAACTTGTCTCACAAAGCCTTCGTCGTAGCTTCCCCTAATACATTCAGCAATACTGAATTTAAGACACACAATCATATTGTGGTCTTTGACTTCTGATCCAACTTCTTCCATTCTTCATCGGACACTCCCGTTGGTTTAGTACCCAAATCTACCGTGATCCACTGGTCTTTATCCACCAAGAAATCCTCCATCTTGAGTTTCCACAACTCAAAACTCTGACCATTAAATTTCTCGATCTCTATCTTTCCACTGCTTTCCATCTTCTTTCACCACCAGAATCGATCTCGCAAATCTCCCACCGAACAGTGTCTACCATAGGCCGAAGCAAAATCCCTCAGCAACAATGGCGTCCCCTTGAAGCCAAAACAGCTCTGATACCAAATGTAGGTTTTAACCCCATACAGAAATTACCTGCATACGAATTCTAAAACACAGAAAAATAACAATGTGAGAACATAACACATTAAAACACATATACACAGAGATTTTCCTCTGGATCCCAAAACTGGGACTACCAGCTTGATTTTTCATTATGTTCCTTTCAATGTTACAATACATATTTATACATGCCGAAGCATCCAATACCATGGACCGAAAACCATCGCATCCAAAAAACATGTAAGAAAATCATGCACAAAACCATAGGTGGGTTCCCCCAACCTAACATAGGGTCCAAAACCAAAATTTTCCGAGGCACTGCCCTGGACCCCATAAAGTGGGGTTACGGGTGCCCTTCAAACCCCCTGTTAACTACGTGGAAAGAATATAACACAACCCAACATATTCCTCGTCTCGGACATACCAAATCTTTATAATGGAATACTTTATCATTGCTCCCTCAGTGAAATAGATATCCACTACTATGGCATCGAGATGATTGGTCTCATAAAATGGTATAGTGCATCCTTAAATATATGTCACATAACTCCTCTCACCTCACATAACTCCTCTTATCTACAAAAATAAGAGTCCTCTCAAAATGTCTAGTGTCCATCTTATTTTCCATCTTATTCATCTTGGGTGACAAAGTGTGCTTGGAGATTTAATAGAAGGAGTTATCACTAAAAAATTAAATACACAATGCAGCATAATAGTTAAGAGTAGGAGGAACAACCCTGCCAAGTTACTTCCTAACTAGAAAAAGATACTCTCAAATTACTTCTTATAATGAACAAAAGATAACCTCACCTACCTATAGAGTCTACCTATGCATGGTAGCAATGAAAACAGTATCGAAAACAACATCTACAACAACTTTTTTCGATCTCTTCTTCTAGTCAAGGGCATGCCCAAATTTTGAAAAGTATCAAGCAGGTTAGGGTCCACCTCAACCAGGCTCCTCTTCTTCTTCTACTCTCTCTGTTTAGGTTTAGAATAATACCAAAGGTCTTGGAAATTGAAGGGTGGGTTAAAGATATCAGACCAATTGAGTTCTTCCATTTTTAATCATTGTTTGTAAGATTTGAATCTAAATTTAAAAAGTTGTTCAGGTTCCTTCTTTTTAGCTGAAATTAACCTAAGCTTTGGAGAGTTGTAAGGTTTAATGGATCTAAGAATATTCTACTTAAAATATAGTAACATGGTTTAAAATTTTAGGCATTGAGATCAAAATCTAAGGATGAAACAAAAAAGATTTTACGTTCATGATTACAAAAAATTTAATTTCATGTAACAAAGTTTGAGGAAGGGCTAGCATTTTCATCCTACCAAAAAAATTTCTTGCATCACTTGAGCCCTTTTAACTTGGGCATGGTAGAGTCCATTACACAAACAATAAACCACTAAAAAAAGGTGAAAAGAAAAAATAAAATTTCATACATTTTGACCCTAGAAAAGTTAGGGAGGAGCGAACTGATATGTACAATAAGGACATGCAAAATGCTTACTTTTCCATTGTCTTTTGATGAATTGTTGGCCACAATCAAGATCTGCAATATCATAATCAATCTACATTATCATAATCATTAAACCCTTTGCACAATAAGGACATGCAAAATGCTTACTTGTGCATTGTCTATCATAATCATTAAACGCTTTGTACAATAAGGACATGAAAAATACCTACTTGCGCATTGGCTTTTGATGAATTGTTGGCCACAATCAGGATTTGCATTATCATAATCATTAAACTCTCAACTCTAGATAAAAATGATGATTTGATCATATAAACCCTCGAAATTATTTACCCATAAGAAAAAAAATCCTCTTTAATTAAAAGGAAGAACAAAGTCCAAATTCATACCCATGTACAAATTACCAAAATATGATAATCCTTACACCCTCAACTCTAGATAAAATTTATGCTTTGATCATATAAACCCTCGAAATTATTTACCCATAAGAACAAAAATCCTCTTTAGTAAAAAGGAAGGATAGAGTCCAAATTCATACCCATGTACAAATTACCAAAATATTCATGTCCAATGACCATGTACAAATAACCAAAATATCCATGCTGAGTGACCTTGCCCTTATATAAATTTCAATTAGGTTAATGATTTATTTTTAATAAGAATTTGTTATTTTTGTGTAAGACACTAACTTAAAAAGAAGAAGAAGAAGTTAAAAATGATATTGGGATGAGTGTAAACATTTAAATATCACCTCAATTAATAATAAAAAGTTAAATTAATAAAAATAATAAAATTTAATTTGTTATATTTTCATTTTGCGATTAACTTGTGAATAGGTTTTGTTACAATACCATGGGCCAATACCATGGCTTATCAATACTACAAGTCCAAAAATCATAACTTATTTCACAACCAAAATGTTGTACAATAATATGACAAGATTCTTAACCATGGATATTCACCCCCACATTATGGTAGATATTATGAACTTGTAAAAAATAGTCTTTGTTACAATACCATAGCTCAATACCATGGATTATCAATACCACATGCCCAAAAAACACAAATTATTTCACAATCAAATATTTTATAACAATATGACAAGATTGTTAACCATGGATATGTGCCCTCACTTTACCATGGATATTAACTTGTAAATCCACTTTGTTACAATACCATGGGCTAAATCCGCATAGATCCATCTTAGCTAAGGATCCAAGGGATGAGAGCAAGAGACTAATTATAATAGATTAGATAGTGCATGATTTTTTAGAGTTTTTCAATATTTTTTTGACATGATTATCCAAAATATAGATTAAATATTTACAACCAATACCTTGGGCCAATACCATGGTTTTTCAATACTACAAGTCCAAAAACCATAACTTATTTCACAACTAAAATATTTTACAACAATATGACAAGATTCTTAATCATGGATATTCACCCCCACATTATGGTAGATATTATTAACTTGTAAAAGATAGAATTTGTCACAATACCATGGATTATCAATACCACATGCCCAAAAAAACAAAATACTTTATAACAATACCACATTCCAAAAAAACAGAAATTATTTCACAATCAAATATTTTATAACAATATGACAAGATTGTTAACCATGGATATTCACCCTCACTTTACCATGGATATTAACTTGTAAATTCTCTTTGTAAGAATACCATGGGCCAATACCATGGCTTATCAATACCACATGCTCAAAAACCATAACTTATTTCACAGTAAAAATATTTTATTTTAGTTTAATTTTACAACATGTTTTTAATTGAATCTAAAAGGGAAAATGTTACAATTTGAGATAGAAACATCTAAACCCTCTATTCCTCCCTACTAATAAAAATATTCTCAAATAAAGAAAATAAAATTGAATTTTTAATGTATATATATATATAATAATAATATAATAATATATATATATATATTATAATATATATAATATAGAACTATAATAGATCCATCTTAGCAAGAAATCGAATAAGAATTGAACTAATAATAATAGATTAAATATAGTGCATGATTTTTTAAAATTTTTCATTATTTTATTTTCTTTGACATGATTGATCCAAAATATAGATTTAATATTTTACAACCAATTAAGTTTTTATAATTTAGATAATTTCTTAAACACAATACAATGTGATCAAATTTAAGAGAGAGTTGGGGAGGGGGTGGAGAGATGAAAATTGGAGGAGAGAGAGAAAGAGAAAATGATGGGGAGGAGAGAGAGTGAGGTGGGAGAGAGGGAGCGAGAGGAAGGAAGAGGAGAGAGAGAGAGAGAGAGAGAGAGAGAGAGAGAGAGAGAGATGGAGTTGGAGTGGGATAGAGAGGAAGGAAATAACAAATACATAGAGAGATAGAGGTGGAGAGGGAGAGAAGGGAGAAGGGAGAGACGGAGAGAGAGTGAGGGAGAGAGGAGAGGAGGGAAGAGAAATAATAGGAGAGGATAAAGATAGCGAGAGAACGGGAAGGGAGAGAGATGGAGACATAGATATGGAGAAAGACAGGGAGGGGGGGAGATAGTGATAGAGTTGGACATAAGAAAGAGAGAGGGGGAGAGTGAATTGGGGGGGAGAGATAGAGGGAGGTGGGAGATAATGGATAGAGAGGAAGGAAGATAATGATGAGGAGAGAGAGATGGAATTGGAGGGGGTAGGAGAGAGAGGGAACAAGAAAAACATAGAGGGAGAAAGGTGGAGAGAGAGTGGGTGACAAGGGAGTCATGGAGAGAGAGTGAGGGAGAGAGGAGGGCAGGTGGGAATAGAGAGAACGATATAGATAGAGAGGGAGAGAAGGGGAAGAGAGGGAGAGAGACTGTGTGTATGTTTGTGGGGTGAGATAGAGAGAGGGAATCACAAATAGACACAAATACAAATATAAATATTATATAGTATTATATAACCGACCTACATCCATATTAACCCTATAATTATCAAGTGTCAAGAGGGATCTAATCTCTCGAAGTGAAAACATTTCCTCAAGTTTTCCACTAGAAAAACAGTTTTCACCTCGAGAGATTGGACCCGTCTCAATGCTTGATAGAGCCAGGGTTAAGATGGATGTAGGTCTCTTAATATGAAATTAAAGTAGTTTTTATTTGTTGTTATAGTCTTAAAAAAAAAAATTAAAATCCCTTTAAATTAACTTCAAATGGAACTAGATCCAATTAGATTCAATGAATATATTTTTAAAAATTACATAAAATAATTTTTTTTATTTAAAAAATATTATTTTTAAAATTACAAAATATTAGAGATACATAATGCAAAGAATTCTCACCTATACACCATGTGAGGATGAAGAAGTGTTTAAGGAAGGATGACATTTCAACCAATCTTTAACAACCTTTCAATCCTCTATCACTTGTATGTTTAGATTGCTTAACACAATTAAGATGACTAACATAACAAACGGATTCATTTTATTGTAGTACTTGTTAGGTAGTTGTATTTTTGTTATTAGACTAAATTAGTTATTCATGTTAGTCATTTTTAATTGTATTACTTATTATCTAGTCACATATTTTAACCTGTGACAAAATTAGTGATTTATGTTAGTCGTTTTTAGTTGAGTCACTTAAGATTGCTCATTTTTGGTGGTATTTCACTTGGAAAATTTGTAGTGACTACTTTTTAAATTAGGCACCTAGTCCCTAATTTCTCATTTTCTACTAGTGAATCGATTGAACGATTGTTGTTCAATCAATTGAACAACACTTAATTTTTGTGTGTGCTTTGTTGTTCAATCGATTGAACGATTATCGTTCAATCGATTGAATGATTGTCGTTCAATTTTTGAACGATTGTTATTCAATCAATTGAACAACATTTTTTGTGTGTTTTGTTGTTCAATCAATTGAACAATTGCTATGCAATCAAATTGAAAAGCACTTTCTTATGTGTTTTGTTGTTCAATAGATTGAACGATTGTTGTTCAATCAATTGAAAAACACTTTTTGCGTGTTTTGTTATTCAATCGTTTGAACAATTGTAGTTCAATCAATTGAACAACACTTTTTGCGTGTTTTGTTGTTCAAACATTTAAATGATTATTGTTCAATCAATTGAACATCACTTTTTGCGTGTTTTGCTATTCAATCGATTGA
The DNA here is from genome assembly GCA_000404065.3 of Pinus taeda. Taxonomy (NCBI): domain Eukaryota; kingdom Viridiplantae; phylum Streptophyta; class Pinopsida; order Pinales; family Pinaceae; genus Pinus; species Pinus taeda. The sequence continues at coordinate 276,299 of APFE031569485.1, forward strand.
ACGATTTATGTTCAATCAATTGAACAACACTAATTTCTTTTTGCATGTTTTGCTATTCAATCGATTGAATGATTGTTGTTCAATCAATTGAATAGCACTAATTTCTTTTTCCGTGTTTTCTTGTTCAATCGGTTGAACAATTGTTGTTCAATCAATTGAACAACACTAATTTTTTTGTGTGTTTTGTTGTTCAATCGATTGAACAATTGTTGTCCAATCAATTGAATAACACAAATTTATTTTTGTGTGTATGTTGTTCAATTGATTGAATGATTGTTGTTCAATCAATTGAACAGCCTTGATTTTTCTTTTGTGTGTTTGTTGTTCGATCAATCGAACAGTTTTTGTTCAATCAATTGAACAACGATTGTTTGGTAGAATGAATAGTGGTGACTTCTTTTTGTTGTTTCATCGCTGGTCATTCTTTTTTCCATTTTCTTTCTCTTCTATGTTTTGAATAAAAACCATCTGGTTGGATTTGTGCCTAAGATAAAGAAAAACAGTAATGTTAATACTATTATCACCTATGAAACCTTTTGTTGGTCATCTTTAGTCAAAAGATGACATGGTGCATCTCTATAATGAATGGTTGGATATCTTCCCTTTGGAAACATTATAAAATGATTTATTATTTTAATACAATGTTGGTTTATCTTTCACACTTTCAAATGGATAAATCCCTTTGATATGATAATATGGGGGTAAAAGCATAACTTTCATTGGAAATTTTTTTACTTCTGACACCATCCCTGACTCATAAGGAGTAAATGAGCCCCCCTCTCTTTACAATAAAAGCATCAGAATATGAAAATATGAAAATATAAAAATATGAAAATGCAAGAAACATTGTCTTAAAGAGGACAGGGGGTCTCAGTACAAGCTAGCCTACCATGATCATAAGGATGTAATGGTGAAATTCCTTTATGGCCAGCACACTAAGGTAATGACCTTCTTGATAATAAAAATTGTCAGAAGGACAGGGGGCCTCATAATGAGCCAGCTTGATCACTTTGTTATATCTTGGTGAATGGAACTATGATTATCTAGTTACCATGCCAGCATAGTGGTATCTTTATAGCAAGAAAAGGAGAATAATCTAAATATTAAACAAAGGACTCTGGCTCATTTGTGGGGTTAAAAAGCAACCTTGTCAAGGCTATGGATGCCTACTAGCAGCAGTTGCTCTGCTTGTGGTATTGAAGTACTATGTTACACTACCAAATACTCTCTATCCTATTACCACCTATGGATTTGTTTCTAAAGGAGAATTTTCCATTTGAGCAACATTTATAATTTAATTAGCATGGTAACCTATATCTTATATGCATTATATCATTATTGTCCAATCATTTTATTGTCAGTCATTAATATTTATTGTCAGTCATGCGTTTTTCACTTTTCCACCTAAGGTAAATATATATTTACATAATGATCTAAGCCTTTGTTTTATTTTACGGACATTTCAAATATTTTGACATGTACTACTTTGATTGTCTTTGTCATATTTTATGCCACTTTTATTGATTGGTTGCCTACATTTATGATTTATCGATGCTTTCTCCCTTAGTCCCATGTTTGGTGGGTGTGGACGCCCTTTTCTGATTGGAGGGAGGATGGTTTGCATATGAACAGCATGTGTGAAAATTTATGGATAGTTTGTGTGATGATTATTAAACTAATTTCTAGTTAAAGGACTACATGATGAATGTGCGTGTCTAATAATTATCAAACCATTTTTTATTCGAGGGAAGAAGTCAACCATTCTTGATAGCATGTGAATTGATTATGATCCTATGCCAAATATTGCTGATAAGACAAATAACATAATTTCCTTTGATATTAACTCTCAAAACAATGTCATTTTCTGTCAATAGCTTTAATGTTCTCTGTTGTTGTTCCAAACTATGAAAGTGTGAGAGAAGTGCATGCAAGTGAACCAGCCACATAAAAACAACAACCATGGGAGGAAAATCCATTTGAAATTAACCGACAGTGCTTAGGGTATTAGACCAGGCTTGTGCGATTCTTGAGCGTGTCGGCTGGCTATAATACTTGACCAAATTACAGGGATTTCATGAGGAAATGACACTTGAATTTCTACTGACTTTATAGGATGGTCGCACTACGGTGAAACTTAGGAACATAACGATCTTTGAAGCAATCATAGCTGAAGTCTCTGGACTTCCAGTAGAAGGACTAGGATGGATGGACAAACATGTTCTTCTATAGGATGCAGTCATAGTATTTCAGGACCTATATGAGAAATTGATGAAAAAATGAAAACGGGTTCACCCTATAGCTTGAAGACAACCATGGTAGGAATTGACAGCCATTGTGCAAAGGTATATCATGTGTGATAGACGACAAGATGTGGTAAAACCTCGCCAACTTAAATTGTTAGCTATTTTGAAACAAAAAATTACAGTTAACTTGCCATTTTATTTAAATTTTGTATTGCATGATGTTGCTCATAGGGCCAAAAAGGGAAAGGAACCACATACAATCATCAACCATCATGGGCTGATCAATTTAATCATCATTCATGGACTAGCCTAGTAGTAGCTAACCTATGATAACCTTGTAAATCGTACTTTGACCCCACCTATAGAAACCCCAGCAACTGAACGACAGGGGCCAAGAGTGATAGATCCGAAAAGGACACAGAAAGGAAGAATCCCTCTTTTTCCTTCGGCCCAGTTAAAAGAAGATGCTCTGCGAGGATAAAGTTGCAGCAACACACCCCAATTCAAATAGACGAGGCAGGGCCATATCACATGCCCCCTTCTAGGTTCACAAGATGACTCTTTGCAAGACTATGAGGAAGAGGTTGCTCGAGTACTCAAGAATATGGGGACATTCGATGAAGGAAGGGAGCTATTTGGGAATTCTGAAGGGAAACAATATGCCCCCAACCATTCTGCCCCTACTGACAGTCCTAGCCATGATGAAACCCTGCCATTTACTGATAATTTGGAAGGATAGAGGCAACCAATTTCTTCTATGGAGAAGCCCCATGAAGCAGAAGTGCATGTGGAGGAAACCGTTAGGGAGGGAAATCAAGCAGAAGCTACTGATCCACAAGAACCCCCAACTAAGGAAAACCCTACAAAAGAAACCTTGGAGGGTGAAAATCAACCAGGGGGCACTATTTTTATGAAGTTCCTAGAGGACAAGGCCCATATAGAAGAAGACCCTGAAAATGATAATTTCTTATGAGACACCATTCCATTGGAGTCTCTTGAGAGGGGGTCTCATGAAGAAAAAGACCTGGAAGGTGAAAATCCATTGGGATACATGGTTCCATTAAAACCCCATCCTAGTATTGACACAATTCCACCTAAACCTGAACCTGAAGTAAATGCAGTTGTACCACCACCAATCAAAGACCTCACGACAAATAAAACATACAAGGACAAACTCGGGAAGTTGCTTAAAAAGTATAGGAAGAAAAAGAAAACAATTAAGCAGCTAAGAGAGTGGTTGAAGGAGGTAGTCTAGGTCAAAAAATTGAAAATAGAATTGGAGCCCATAGGGACCCAAACAGAACACTGCTCTGGGGAAGATATCGAAACCTAGACTCAAACCCTTTTGGTTTAATCAAAAGAAACCCAAATAGAGAAATGTCTTTTATAAATAGTGAAATGCAAACAAAAGATCCTTGTGTTTGCCCATGGGTAACCCAAATGGACTTCCCCACTACTGATGCTATTCTCCAAACAAATTTTGTAGAGAATATTTAGGAAGGTTGTCATTTGACCCAAGGAATAGCTGAATTTGTTGTTCAAACTGATACTAAAGAAACAACCCAAGCTTATTGTTGCATGACCTGAGAAGTGGTCAAGGCTGTAGTTCATACTGACCCAATGGAAAAACAAGATGATGAGATCCAGATAGAGGAGACGCTTGACTACATTCCCCTAGTAAGGGAAGCAGTCATTAGGAAATTGGAAAATGAACTAGCCAAGACTCAGCAAGAATTGACTCGGCATAAAGAGGAAGTAATTCCCCTACGAGTACACCAATAATTACGAAAGAAATTTGAGGCACTCACAACCACAGAGGATGATAATTTCACTAATTACAAGGATGAATAGAATAAAGTTGAAAAATCACAGGTCAAGTTGTAGAAGGCTAAGGAGAAAATGGAGATTGCGTTCTCTCTTTATTTAGATGTGTTATCATGTCGGGCTGCTTCCACCAACTATGCACTGTTCCAAGTGTTTCAAGGAACATAATGAACAGGTACAATGCCTCTTGTGTGAATTGTATATGAATAATTGTTTCTTAGAGGATGACTTAAACAATAATCCTCACCCCTTCCTAGGAGATATCCAATTCCAAGATTTTCTTTCCTTTGCCACTAATCAGATCATATGGGCTGAAACCCATAATATTTTTCAAAAGTGAGAATATGGCGTAGACTTATGAGTTAGGGGATAACCCACAAAACCCCTGCACCTCTCTGTCCAGCATAGACAATTTACAAAACGAATGAGTGTTGTGGGCCAATTAGGACTGCTCCAGATAGACATCATACAGGCAAAGAAGGAATACTTCCAAGAAATCAAGGAAGAAGCTTTGTCTACAGCAAGACAAAGATGGGAAGCCTCTAGCAATAATGTCATGAACAAAGAGCCATTTGGATTCAGAAATTGAAAAGTTGCCTCCACTTGCTTACACAAATACATTAACATGGTCCTAAGCATGGGCCCTGATTGGATAGGGTGCTAATATAGAAGTCCAATTATTTGGTATCCTCCATATGGGTACCGTAGTGATTATAACTTGCCAGAACATCAAGTGTACTAGGCTTTTTAAGTGATCTAACGCAAAAATGGTTTCAAGTTGTATCAGGAGGAAGTATATCTTGCTTATTCCTTAAATAAATTACACCTTAACCAGATTATTACATGAGGACAATAAAAAAGGAAAGAAGGAATTATGTTGGGACGAGGAAAAGGTATGTTTTCTCCTCATAAATAACTTAATTAAGCATTTATCTTCACATGTTTATCTTCATTTTGTGAATAAAAATAGAGGAAACAACTACAGAAGATGGGTAAAATCGATTAGTAACAAATTAGATAAATTTGGGCATGGAAAACTAACTTTCACTGTCTTTGTATGAAGGGACGCGGACTGGATGATTGTTGTTCAATCGATAGAACAACAACATCCATTAAAGGAAAAAAGATAGCATCTTGAGTATCGAAGACAGCGGAAAAGCATAAGAACCAATGTTATTCTATGATGAAATCAGATCGAGTGTTGTGAAATCCTCAGGATCCCCTGATCTTGAGGATTCACTTCTATCCATTTAATTTTCCAAAATTTATATAAAGTCGTGAGGCGAACTGAACTGCTAGTTAGGAATTCACAAATTATAACTATTGTTTTTGGACATATAATACTTTCATCACGGTGATGTTGTAACTTTGTTATTTATTTTAATGAAGAAGATTGTGTTTCATTCATAATCATATTCTGAATATCTAACATCAGGGAGTTCTAGAGACTTTGGGCCCAGTCAAAAGGACATCTACTGCTTCAATTGCGTTATAATTATTTGTTTTTATTATTAACTCTTATTATTGTTAGTTTGTATAGTTAGCATTATTCTGATTAGTATCAGTATTGATGATTTTGGTTTGTGTTTGTTGTTCAGTCAAGATTCTAGTTTTAGCTGTGTGTTATATATGCATGATACTCGTTATTGAATTGGATATGTTAATTTTCGCATTTGATTATTGTTCATTCTAATGTAACGCTATCACAAACTTCAAATCTAGAGTTGATTGTGTTCCATGCTTATATGATTGTTTGTTGTTCAATTGCTATAGCTTTCCTTCATGTTAAATGAATTAGTTTCAACACCAGTTAAATTGCTGAGAGTGGTTCTTTCTATTTGCATTCTGATTCAGTTTCTTACAGAATAGATTAAGTAGAGTTGAGAGTGTATTACGAATTTCTTTTAGAATTGTTTGGATTGAATTTAGAGAGATAGACATTAGAAATTGCAATTATTCCAACTTCATTCATTATGAATTTACCTCTAAACTCACTGCATATATAGTGTTGACACTCTTGAAATAAAAATAATTTCCCTGGGTTGATGAGTAATGTAGGTATTAATATTTCTTGTAATAAGACATCTTAGTGCACCAATAGTGTGAAGAAAATGACTCACCTCAAAAATTACAATATTTTCTAGGTTTGAAAGCTATGTACTAAGGAGCAGAAGGAGGCATGGAGCAGGTTGTTTCTATCAACCAAAAGTGGCCACAAGGCTGCAGACCATATCAACAAGGTATCAAGTATCCATCCTCTTTCAATACAAGTTATAATGCACAATTTCATCCTCGGTATCCACCTAGAACCTCATATTGGTTTATGCGCACTCCATGGACCTGTCCTACCCAACACGTTATTCCTTATTTTCATCCATACTAGGACCAACCTCCTAAATGGGGAAATACATCTTCAGGGTAGAAGAATCATGAAACCCAACCACTTTCCCTAATTTCTCCTCATCCTCAACCACAATTACCTAAAAAAATCATCTAAAATAACCACAAACTCCTACTTAATTCAACCTAAAACTCAATAATAAGCAAGCCCAACTAGTCTATAGTGGAGATACATATTATCCAATCTATGTTGTATAAATCCAGGGAATCAACCTCAAGTATATGAACTTACTTCTTAATTCTCACCAACCTTCTCCAATATAAAATATTGAATAAGAGAGGAGAAATACCACTACTTAATCCAATAAACCTCCCTGTCCTGACAAGTTGATACCTCCTAAAACATGCACCATAGAAGAAGCTATAATTTTGGGAGAACTAGAAAATATGTGTTTCAATATTTCCCAATTGCAATCCATAATTTTTTTTTCCATCTATGATATATTCATCAAAGAGGAATATCTTAGGAGGCTAGGAAGGAGGAACATAGATTCCCCTACTATTAATGTCATAGGGAAACTAGCTAATCTCTTGCTTGGGAAGGTCATCATCCAAAGTATTTAGATCCACACAACCTAGTAGTACATGAACACATTAATGATATTGTATTCCATAACACCCTCATTGACATAGGGGTCCTAATCAATGTCATGACTAGGGAAACTATGCTTAAGCTTAATCTCCAAGGATCCCTAAGGAAATCCACCACGATGCTACAACTTGTTAACATATCCACAATAGAAATGTAAGGAATCATTTTGGATGTTATGGTTTCCATTGACCTTTTGGAGTATCCTACCAAATTTTGTTTTCTTCAACCCAAAATAAATTTTAATGGTTATCCTCTTATCTTAGGAAGACCTTGGTTGTCCACTGCTAATGCCTACACTAGTTGTTGGCAGTCAAGAGAAAAACTTGTATTATATCCTCCCATTCAACCCCTCAATCAACATGATTTTACTTGGTGGGTAGAAGAGGAAGAAGAATAATAATACATTTATCATTCATCATTCATCACCCTACCTAATATGTACATTAGAAAGCACCATTATCAATAGGAAATTTGATTAAGACAATCTGATTAACAAATTTTTGCAAAATAAATATCGTGTTGCCATGAATATTGATGGCCTAAAAGAAAAATATATAGGGCAGGTTTCCTACTCTCAAGACATTTCATGGGAAAATATAATAAATGTTGGCTCTGACCAAAGAAATGTGAAAAGCATAGAAATCATCCTCTCTAAAACTCTAGAAATCAACCCCTTTGTGCGGAATATTGGTGCCTTTGCATGGAATTACAAGTAAGTGAAGGGATTCCACACCTATATATGAACTCATCATATATACATGAAATATTACCACACACCTAGTTTCCAACCTCAGAGAAGAACGAATCGTGCACTAAAATACATTATAAAAGATGAATTGCAAAAATTATTAGATGTAGGTTTTATATATCCAATTTCAGATAGTGAGTGGGTGTCCTCCTTATTAATTTTACCTAGGAGGAATGTAAAATGGATATCCTACATTGATTATAAATAACTTAATTAATCCACAAAGAAATATCATTTTCCCTTGCCTTTTATTAACCAAGCTTTGGATGTTATTGCAAGGAAGAAGTTTTTTTCATTTATAGATGGATTGAACGGGTGTAATCATATTGAAGTCAGTACCAAAGACCACAATAAGACCACTTTCACCTACCCATCGGGGGCCTTTTCCTACAAGGTTATTCCCTTCAACCTATGTATTTCCCTTTCCGCTTTCCAAATGGTTGTAGTAAACATTTTCTCTGACCTTGTAAATGACTCAGTAGATATTTACATGAACGATTTCACACCTTATGAAGATACCTTCCAAGAATATCTCTTAAACCTATGCAAATATTTGCAAACATGTATAGATATGAATATTTCCTTGAGCCCTTAGAAGTGCCAATTTTTTATGAATGAAGGGATCATTTTATGGAACTTTCTATCTAAAGGAATTCAAGTTGATCCCAATAATATAACCTTCATTAGAAAGGTTCTTGTTCCTCAAAAAAAAATGTTAATAGATTCCTAGGACATGTTGGGTATGTTAGAAGACTTACTATGAATTTTAGCAACATCTTTTTGCCTTTTTTTGTCTACTAACAACCTATGTGAAAAGGAATTTGAAGAGGTCAAAGAAAAACTAACAAATGCACCAACCCTAAGAGTCCCAAATTAGGCCTTTCCCTTCCACATCCACAAAAATGCATTAGACAAAGCAATTGGAGGAACATTCAAACAATTTGAGGTAAATTTCCTTATGAAATCTATTTCATTAGCAAGAACTTGTCCAAAGTTGAGGTTAATTGCATTGTTACCAAAAAAACTTTTAGTTGTTGTACATTGTTTGAATAAATTTAGAATCTACATTACTATATATCAGGGGTTTGTACATACTCACCATGCAACAATTAAGTATTTTATGAATAAAAATAATTTAAATGCTCACATCATTAGAAGGTTATTGTTGCTAAAACAATTTTATCTAACCATTGTTGACAAACAAGGAAAAGGAAACATTGCTGCAATTTTTTTTCCTGGAGTAATGTTGTCTATAGAGGATGAAGAGATGGTGGATTACCAACTCCCTGATGAGCACCTTTTTTCCATATCATTATTATCTCCATGGTTTTCTAACATATAAAACTTCTTAGATCCTATCCAATCCCCCCCTCATTTATCTTCAAAGGAGAAGCCCATGATATTGAGGAAGAGTGTTCCTTATACTTGGATTGGGGGTAAACTCTTCAAGATGGGGCCTAATGAGATACTAAGAAGATGCATAAGGGAAGATGAGGTTTGTGGAATTCTCTCATCCTATCATGATGGACCCTGAGAGGGTCATTTTTTTGCTAAGAGATTAATCTACAAGATTCTTAAGCAAAGATATTGTTGGCTTACCCTTCATTGAGATTCCCAAAGATACACTTCTCCATGTGATGAATGTCAGAGGATGGAGAAACCTACTCATAATGACAATATTCCCTTACAACCTCAAGTGACTTTCGATCCATTTGAGAAGTGGAGCATGGAATTAATTGGCCTTATTGATCCTCCATCTAGAAAAAGAAGTACATCATTGTGTGCATAAACTATTTGACAAAGTGGGTTTAGGTGAAACCATTCAAGGCAACAATAGAACAAAATATAATAGAGTTCTTAAGTGAAAGCATCTTCTACAAATTTGTTTTACTTGGAGAATCGGTAATAGACTAAGGTTCTTAGTTCATTTCCAATATGATACAATGGATCATGAGGCAACATCATATCAGACATGTGAAATATACCCCATATCACCCTCAAGAAAATGGGAAAATGGAGGTGACATTAGAGAATTTTTGAGGTCTAAAATTTGTCTCCGAAGGAATATTATAAAAGAATAATGGAAATAATAAATAATATTAAATTACATCACCAAATTTTAGAGGAAGAAATTAAAAAAACTACTTTTTGAACTCATATTTTCAAATTATCTCCCTACACTTTACTCAAATTTCGAATAGTAGCACTTGTTGGATGCATAATTTAATTCCTCATCTAAGGAGTACCCATGTTGCATACTTTTGATGGACCTTGCTACATGAAAAATGATAAAATAAATAAAATAAAAAAGTGATTGCAATAATGTTTTTTTCATGTATTTCTCACTTTTCGTGTAGCAACATCCATGGAAAGTATGCAACATCAGTACTCCATGGACGAGGAACTAAATTACACATACAACAAGAGCTCCCACTCAAAATTTGAGTAAAATAGCAAGGAGATAAGTTGAAAAACTAGTTTATTTATTTATTTTTTGATCTTTTTACTTTTTTATTGCAAACATGGTGAATCATCCCCCATGATTGAAATCATCATCTTGAATCCCTTTGTTTCCTATAAATCTAATTTTGGTTGTACATTTTTTTAAGGCCAATTTTTACCTCGAAATTTCTCTTATGTTAATAGAACACTGGAAAACACTCTAATGTAGTTAGTAGAAATATGAAAGATTGGGCAGAAAGGATTATTGAGGCCACCTGGCCTACTACACCACTTTGAAAACCACTAGTGGGATCAATCAATTTGAGTTGGAATATGCAAAGAAGGCCCTACTATCTGTTGAGTTTGAGTATAATAGATTCATATTGGCATCACAACTTGACATGGATCTCAACAAGGAAAAAAACAGAGATTGTAGAAAATAAATGCACTTAATGAGCTCAGGTTGCAGCCTCTAATGGACATTGAAGCAGTTCATCTGCAAAGGAAAATTTTGGCATGATAAACACATTAACAATAAAGCCTTCCAAGAGGATGATTGGGCCTGAGAGAGAGAGAGAGAGAGACCCAACTCAAAACCTCTTTTGAGGCACTTGAGGCAAGATCATTTTATAAAAACTTTTGTGAGATAGCTTGTTAGACTAATAAAAATAAAAAATAGAAGTAATAAAATAAAGCTCTCATGAGGCACTTGGGGTAGACCCACTAAAGATGAAAACCTCAATGATGTAGCTAGTGGGCCTCGAAACAAGAGAATAAGAAAAGAAAAAAGGAAAAAATAAAGATGATGAAAACAAAAAAATTGTTTTACTCACTCTTATGAATGTGTAGATACAATAGAAAATCAACATCAAGACAAATAAGCTAGCCTAGAATCACAAGAGAACTCACCTCCATAAAAACAAGGAATCTTCTCTACACCATTCTCATCCATTCCCACACCATTCATAAGCTCCACCCATCATTCTCAAGTCTTTCCCATTTATTTTTCCCCATTGTCTTAAGTTTCTACATCAAGACCCTATACTACTACAAGATTCCACATTATGAATAGAAACGATGTGGGACTGAAGTTTTCTTCACTGCAAGTGAGAGGAAATTACCTATGTCTCCATAACATCCATACTCTTCATCAACACCTATCACCTTCCATTCTTCCCTTCATTGTCTCTCACTTTTCACTCACAACATTACAACATTTCCACTTTCCCTTATTATTCACAAGTAAAAACCTATCCATCACTACCAACAACTTCCCTATGAATTATAAAAAATTTGCAAAGGCCCCAATGAGAATAAATCATGATTATGAGGAGCTTCTATGTATACAATAAGAAACATGCAGTCCTATAAAAACCTTCAAAATCCCTATAGGCCCAAGTCTCCATCATGTTTGAAAAACAACCATGGATTCCACCATCTTCAAAGGATAAAAAAATCAGTCCCAAGTAGCTACATGATCCCCTATAGGATGCTACATGATCTCCTATCCACTTATAGAAACAATACTTTAGACACCTACAACAATAACACTTTAGCCACCTACTACACAACACCTTAGTCACCTACAACAATGTCATCTATAGCAACAATAGTAGCACTTAGAAGATTCCAAAAAGGGAGCAAGAGCATCAAAACTCCCAGTAGAGATATCAAAGGTAGTTAGTTGTTCAAGAAAATCCTCAAATATAGCCTCAGAATCTACACCAACAACATCCATGACACTTACAACAAACAATAAAGGTATGGATCATGTATGCATCTCTCAAACCTCACCCTTTAAACCTATTCTAGCTTGAGAAAACATTAAATATGTAAGAAGGAAATAATTTTATAGCCATATTTATTTAGCAGGAAATCCTTGACCATATCTAGTTGTGAAATTAACTTTTCCTCCAAAGACACCCACATCTGTGGGAGAATAACAAGATAAGGAAGGAAAAACTCTATAAGGTGGGATGATATCACTTACTCATTGAGAAACATGGAGCATGATGAGGTATCTAGGGTCTAGCTCACCATTGCATGTTTATCCCCTAACCTCACATCAACCTCAAGAAACGACTACCTAAGTGGAAGCCCTCTGAGCATATTTTTCATCCAAATATATTTTAAAAATCCAATGAAAACCCACCATTGCTAAAGGAGATCAACCCTGCTAGAAATCTTCCTAGACAGATGGGTACAGGAAGCTACATGAATCTAAAGGTGTTATCTACATGAGACTGACAAAGCACTATAGGAAGGAAAATTTCGCCCAAAAAAATTCTCCCCATTTACATTTAGCATAAGTGTTCCAAAAACATCTCAATTATTAAAAAGAAGCCCTTTGCATTTTTCATTCTGAATTCCAGTACGTGGAGTAGTTGGATGCTATGAGTATTTCCTTAAGAATATATTGTATCAAAAAAGGGAGGATTTCATATTTTAATATCCCATTCCAAACCTTCAAAAAACTTTGTCAACTTTTCTCTGCCATAAAATTTCCCACTGTACAAGAAACCTTAGGCTCCTATAGTAGCAGAAGACCAATATCCCCATTCCTTCCCCATTTTGTTAGAATCATACTAAGGCATGGTGGGGGATTTAATAATTGAGAGACAAGAAACACTCAAGAATCCATCAAAGCCCTAGAGTAAGAGGCATTTTTTAATGTTTCCACTGGCTAAGATTTTTTGAGAAATTGAGGGGCTTTGATGATGAAGTTTCTCTAGAATTTGCCTCAAATATCTAACAACTAGAAGGGAATGAGATGATTATTATGGTCATAGCCCAAATTATCTATCTAAATGCGGATCTCATTAGTAGGATAACCACTCTTCCTAGGGGATTCAAATGGATTAAGGAGGAGAAGCCTAAGGTAGTCTCTACTAAGAAAATATTCTTTCTCCAAAATGAACAAAATGCGGAGGATAACGATGGAGTGAGAAGATAAGTCTTGCCACATACATGGGATGAGGTGGCTTACCATATCCTAGATTACCTTTTCTATGAGGGAAGGCTCAACACTATCTATTCCTACCCATTTAGGCTACTATACCAATTAAGGTTTCAACTGGACTTATGTGCCCAAGAGAGACTTAGTATCCCACAATTTATCCTTCATTCCTTGAAGTATATGAGCACAAGAGTAAAAGGTTTGTTGGGGGGCGGGGGGGGGGGCGTGGTGGGGGCGGTAAGAATAACTATCTATCTAACCATGGTTTGATTAGAATGATATTTCTATATTCCCTAGAGAACTTACAGAAGCTTGTCTCCTAAACTAACTTCATTGATATGGATAGGGAAGCTTTCTTGGAGACCCAATTAGAACCTCAAATAGGGTTAGAGGAGGTACAAATAGAAGAGGAATTTGAGGTAGGGGCAGAAGAAGAAGTTGAGATAGATGAAGAGGAGGAAGGAAAGGAAAGAGAAGGAGGTAGAATAACAAGAAGAGGTACAAATTGAACCGAATACTAAGCTAGTGATAGTTGAGGTAGGATTGTCTAAGCCAAATTTAGTATAATAAGTTTTATCAACCTATTTTTCTCGCTAGGGTTAGTGCCTCTTAGACATCATGATGAATTGCCCTTTATCTGGGGCTTAGACCTTATTTTTCTACTCATGACACCCAGTCACATGGACGATGACCTTGTGATATTGACTGGAGCCTTCCAGTCACTCCCATCATGACCTTATGAGAGAGATTGCGGTATTTTCATAACTATTTTGTGCCTGCAACTAGGGACTCCTTCTAGAGTTTCATGGTTCCTAGGAGATCAGTTCAACTCATCACTTATTCAAGCTAGCTAGGGCTTATCATTGAGAAGATTCCATAACTCCTCATTGTCCTAAGCATCCACATTAATCCTGTTAGGAGCTCTATTCATCCTATTTATATTAGACTACTTGAGAGGGTTGAGCTAGCTATAGTCTTGAGTATATAGAGTTTATGCTTCAACATCAAATTCCAATTGAGAGACGTAGAGTATGTGAGGGTGATGTTGTTAGAGCCCATGGTTTGTCTATTGTAGTGGGGAGACTCTGTCGAATTTTGGAGAGGCAACCTGAGAAAAGGTATATTTGTACTTTGATCATGTATTAATAGAAATTAATGTTCCTCCCATGTATATACATGTTTGCAACAATAATTTTACTATTTCTCTGATGTTTTAAGCTTATGATCTTCTGAGGAAGATCACTTTTCATCCTTGCATGTTTCTGATTATTTGCAGCTATTGAGATCGAGTGTGAATGAACTAGATTGTTTGAGTAGAGCATTGGGACTCTAAAATGAAGTCAAAACCCTTCATCGATCTATGAGGAGGCTAGGTGCATTATTTTTCCTTATACCATCTAGATTTTTTTGTATGATACATGTGTGAGAATTTCGTTGGGATCAATATAGCTATCCATTACCCACCTTCCTTTTTTTGTCTAGTGATCCTTTCAAGCAGAGGATTACAGAGCAATAGATCCTTTCGTAATTCATTGGAACCAGATTGGTACTTTCAATGAGATCATTCTTGTTCTTTTTTGATTTGTCTTGGGTTTTTGATGATTTCTCTCCTATTCCAATTTTTTGAGCTTCCCTAAATTTTTCTGAATCTTTTTGACTATTTTCAAGGCTTAACTACCTACTTATTAAGTATTTTTGTTTTTTGTGCACGAGGTTTTAAAAAATTTTAGGTTTTTCCCCAGTCGCTGGGATAACACTAAATCTGAGCGACTATAACTTGATGGTCACTAACCTGTTGTCTCATATGTGTGTTCGGTCACTCTCTGCAAACCTAATCCATGGCACTAGCCTTCTAGCCCTAAAAAATTCATATTTACCCTCCAATTTGTTTTCTCTATTTTGGATTTGAGTTGGATTTCTGTCTGCCTACTGGTTTTGCCTAGATCTGTCTTTTGGTGTCTGATTTCTTTCACTTGAATTTGTTTTGTTTGAGTAAAGTTGTTGGCTTGTTTTGAGCTTTGATTTTCTTATCTTTGTCCAATTTGTTGGAGATTTTTTGGGTCTATAATTTCATGTTGTTGATTAGCTACTATTTCTATGTGATTTGATACATATTTGATCAGTTTGTTTTAGGTCTTCCATAGCTAGAGTCTTTCAAGGATTTCTTGAATATATTTTGGGTGCTTTGGTTGAGGCTTGGATTATGCCTCTAGATCCCATTTTTAGATCTGCTTGGCTTCCTTTAGTGACTATCTAGACCTTTTTCATATCTCACTTTCATATTTTTTTTTACCTTTGGGTGGTTTTGTAACTTGCTTTCAAGTGATATTTTCTTCTCTTGTTTCTTGTTCTTACAATTGGCAGTGTTGTGATTGGTTGTGCAATTGTCATCTAGAAAAGTTCATGTCAGTGTGTTTCCATTTATTTTATCACTCTTAATTGATCTTATTTAGGTCTTCCTACCTCTAGGGTCCGGTTTTGACCTTTGTAGAACATTGGCCTTTTTTGAGCCATTGAGCTACAAACCTAGCTTGTTGAAATTCCCTTCCTTCTATATTTTTTTCTTTATTTTTTGTTGCTTGAGCATGATTTCTTATTTTTCTTTGTTTTCCTAGCTTCGACGCTTTTGAAGTGCTTAGAATTCTTGCTTAGGGACTTTTCTTTGGCCTTTTTTGGGTTATTTATTCCTTTTTCGGTTTGATTCTTGGTCCAACATATTTATAAATTTGGGTATTTGCATTTAATAATTTAGTTAGAGGTGCATCATAATAGGCATTGTTGTGCTGTGAAAAAATCGTACCCTCTTGTAGTTAGCATTCATCAAAGTGAAAATAAAAAATTTCATATAGCTACATCATGGTGACTAACAAGAGTCATTCACACCATCTAAGTTTCATGTTGCATCCAAAATATGTAAATAACAACCACTTAAAATTAGCGTGATAGTAAAATCAATTAGACTCATCCTTTTCTTTTTACTGGTAGTACACCAACACTAGCTTAGGCTAGGGTCTTGGAGATAGGAGTGTGAGTTAACTGATTGAAGACTACCAAAAAAACTTAGCAGCTTGTGGTAGGGAGATAGATCCACTTTTAGTAGTGTGGTATGGGAAGCTCTTCTAACAAGAGGGTCAAGCACAAGGTCGCACTTGGGCTGAATGAGGTGACATACCCCATTTCGCCTAGTTTCAGGTGATGTGATATTGTGGAATTTGAAAGTATTACAAATGGTGTTATTAGCATTGTGTTGTAGCACTTGGGAGCCCCTCGGAAGGAAAATATCATGGTGGTCTCATTCTTAGTTCTCTAGGTGAAGTGTCTTTCCCTTACATGTGAATTTGGCCTACGACTATACCCCCAGGACATGTTATTGTCAGTGGTAACCATAGTGGCCTATATTTTAGGGTTCATACATTGGTGCAGGGTTGAGGTTGTCTTCTTTGTACCTAGGGAAGATATTATTCATACTCTCTCAGTCCTCTCGAGGAGTGCCCCACATCTAATAAGGGAAATTGGACCGATTTCGCAACTAAAATGGTTGGGAAGAACGTCACTAGTATAACATTTCCAACAATGGATTCTTTGTGTTTGGGTTTTCATGTGACTATATTTTAGGATGTTTCTAGTGTTTGTTGTTTGGTTTGACTTAGTATTATTGGCCTTATGGTGTTTTCTCTAACTCGATTGTGTTAGTTTATAATTTTTCACCCTAGTTGAATATAGTCACCATCTTTCATGTCGTCTTCATGGATTACCTCATAAACGAGGTGGAATTTTCAATCCTGCGTAGAGATTGCCTCTCGGTGCTCAATACCCTGACCAAAACAATTTTGGAATCTCTACCTAGTCCTTCTGGTAGTGATATGATTTATATTGAAACTTTGGAAGATGATTATGTTGCTTCTGCCAATCCTCCTTTTACCGATCTGCTAAGACCTAATTTGTTGAGGTTGGACCTTAACAGTTCCACACCATATTATATATTTTTACCATGGTGAGTTGTCTATCCTATGGCAAAGTTTGAGACATATTTACCTTCTCCCTTGGTAGTGTCGGCTACCATATCATCCTTTCCACCTCTTAGCATGGCCATTCCTACTCCTCCATCTATGCCTCACTCATTTTCTTTGGGAACTCCACGATTTTCCTCTATTGCTCCTACAAATTTGCTATTTGTTTCCATGCCTACATCTAAATCGACCATGCTTATTAATCCTATCTAGTCGGTAGGGTTGGGAGCCTTTTCACCTTATTTTTCTCAACCAACAATTCATGTTCCTAAGTTCAGTGTGGTTACTTATGGAGTGGCGGGGGGGAGGGGAGCATCAGTTGTTCCTAATTAGCCAGGGGGCAACACAGCTTTTAAAATGTCACAAGCCTAGTAAAGTTCGGTGTTTGAGGGGATGCCAACTACCAGTACATTTTGTAGAGGGGCTAATTTACCTAGAGGAAAGTTTGTTTCTAGTGTCGTCACCTATATAGGTTATTCTCCTTATCTCAGTGCTACTGCATAAGCCAATAAATCTTATCCTCCTGGATATTACCCTGTGACAAGTCATTATTTTGGGGGTCATTTTTTCTCTAGGGGCGCGTACCCTAGGGGACAAAATTATTTCACTAGTCATTCTGCATCACAACGACCATATGTCGGAGAAAACCATACCTTCACCAGAAATCCGTGCATCATAATCCATATACGGGAGGACCACAAGGTTGGTAAGGGGCTTCTCATGCCAATGATCTATTTATCCAACTTCATAATATGTTTTTATATTGTCTTGATTTATCAAATTTGGCTAAATTGACTAACAACCCCATCAAACATGATCCCTGGTGGCCACCCATGCCCACAAAATTTCCTTCTAATATAAAAAAATTTGAAGGAAAGCCTGTGGAGAATATTTCCTCTCCCATTACCACATATAACCTATGGTGTTCATCCAACTCTTTAGTAGATTATTTGATTAAATTTCACTTGTTTCAATGGACTTTGACTGGGGATGCTTCCAAATGGTACATCGAATTGGACACAACATCCTACAGTGACTTTTCATCATTAGCCCAAACCTTTTTGACACACATTCAGTTTCCTGCACTGTAAAATGTTGATTTTGATCTGTTTTCAAATTTTAAACAAGATGATGCCACATTCATTTCTAATCATATTAATGGGTGGCATCATTCCAAGCATTTAGTTAGGACCAAGCTTTCTAATGATATTTTACGAAAATGGCTCATTTAATCTTTAAGACCTCAGATTGCCAAAGATGTGTCCATATTTAGGGTTGTCACTGAGGAGCAAGCTATCTTCGTTGCCTAGCAATTGGATTTGATTTATTCAAAGTCGGGAATGCTTTATGAAGCACTGCTTAATCCTCCTAGGTATTCCATTGACCCACCCAAACTTTCTCTTGGCCCACAGGCTCATGTTGTGATTGGGTCGGTTTCTCATTCGGTGAGTATTACACAACATTTTTTTCGTTGTCCCTGTACTCCTCATCCACGATCTTGGAGGACCTATATAGTGAACCCGACATGCTTTCCCATCATGAAGAAACTCCTAATATGTCCCTCTTCCCAAGAATCTTCCTTTTATCCTAGTTTGCAAGACTGATGCTACTAACCAGTTTCCTCCTCATGCCGATTTGCAAAGATTACAACTAGAACTAGCATCATACAAAGTGACTCGGCCCTTTTCTAGTCATTGTTAATCCTCTTTTGGCAAGTTTTTTAAATATGGAGTCGAAGATTTAAGATCTAGAAGCTTCATAACAGAAGTTTGGTAGATGGTTCGGCTAGATGGAGCCGAAGAAGTTAGTTTGGGCTCCTTTCCCCTATTGGGATGGAGCAAATCAAGAGATAAGACCCTCTCCCATGATGAAAGGAAGCATCTCCCATCCATCCAAGCTAAACTAGTTTTGGAGTGAGTTTGAATGATTAGCAAGACATCTATAGCTTGTAGCTTTTTAGTGTATTTTTGAGAGAGAATAGTGTTTTTTGGTTTGCTATAAGACTAAAGGGAAGAGGCCTTAAAACATCCATTGTTGGGTCCATCCATGAGATGCTAGGAGAAGTGTGGGAACCTAGATACGTCGAAGGAGACCAACAATGTCAAGGCATTGGTTGTAATCTCTTTCTGATTTATATGAATACAACTATTGATTGATTTCCTACATGAAGTGTTATCTTACATCGTTGTGGCTTAATGCTTCTTGACCTATTAAGTAGGTTGAATACAATATTGTATGCTATCACATTTTTTGTTGTTGTTTGTTTGCTTGTTTCAGGTATTCGAAGGAAGGAAACAAAATATAGCTGGAGTAAGGAATCAGGATCATCACCAAGAGGAATAGCATTATAAGAGGTAGGCCCTCTTATTTGATTCTAACTTAAGGAGATTTTCTATAGATTGTTTTTTTGTGGATAGACCCGATCTCTCGGGCTAGAGGAATTGTTTGTGTCCGCACCGAGAATTTACCTACACCACAAATTGGCAACTCCAGTGGGGAACCAATCCTTCTATTTGATTGATTGTCATTTTATGGTTTTGTGTGAACTTTTCTAGTGTCACCATTTCCCTCTAGTTTTCTCTGCTTTATCTAGTTTACTACTCTGAGACTAAAATTTATAGTGGCAAGTCTGGTTTTAGCCTTTGAAAACTTTTATTTTTTTCCTTGAATCCTCAGTCAGTGCATTTGTTTTTTCTGATAGTCACGTCGATCAGCGCGCATTTCTCAAAAACAGTTTCCCTGACCCCCTTCTAGTGCTTGTTGTCAGTTAGGCAGTCGTGCCGACTCCTATAGGTGAATATCAGGGTTTCCCCAAGATCATAACCGGTGTGTCTTCCCCTTCTGATTTCTGTCTCTTAGCTTGTTTTGACTGTGCTCTCCCTAACTAGAAATCTCTTTTAGCTTGGTTTATATGCTTGTTTGGTTTGCATTTTCTTCACTTGGTTTCTTGAGTTCTTGGATGGTTTGTAACCCTATGTCATTTAGGTCATCATCCATTCACCTTTTGCATGCTCAACAAGTCAAGTCGATAGTCAAGTTGCTCCTTGCATTTCATTTGTTAGTCCTTTTGTTGCTTTGATTTCCATTTAGCAAGTTTGAAAATTTTCATTTCTTTTTTAGCGTCTCTTTTCGGGCATAGATCACATTTCCCATCTTATTTTTGGTTGAGTCTTTGCATCATTAGTTTGAAAGGAATTCTCTTTTGTGCTTTGCGTTTTCTTGAGGTTGATTGTATTGGAAATGGTTCATTGAAGCGTGAAGTGTTTATGAAGAATTCATTTTCTCATTTCATTGAAAAATACATAATTCTAGTTTGTTGAATCAATATGTTACGTTAGTTAGCATCATTGAAGAGTAGATTTCCATAATCATTTGCATTGGAAGAGAAATGAATTCTCTTTACTAGTGAAAGGACTACTTGAAGTTCATTTCATAGGAAGGATAGGAATTGGAAAGAGTTATTTCATCATTTCGTTTCAAAAAGAGAAATAGTGAAAAGGTTATTTTGCTTTCAATTTCTTGTTTGTTTCATTTAGCGTGTTCTCTACTCTCATTAGTTTAAACAATTCATCGAATTGAAAGGGTCTTGTCTCATTTAACTGCATATAGGAGTTTTTCAAGTCACATCGATAAGGCCTGAAATCCGAGACATAATTTCAAGATAAACTCTAAAATGTATTCAATTAAATTAAGGCACATTTGAAACCTAACAATCACATTTAGAAAGTATAGGCTAGAGATGTGTTCCAACGTCTTTTAACCTAGCAGTTGTCGTTCGCTTCAACACTAGACAATCCTAGTACATAATTGTACTCCTCGTATTGTCATGTATATAAAGGGAGACCCCACTAGTTTGCAATCCTTTATCCAAAGGAAGCCGAGTCTGATGCCTTGTAAACATGATACACCGAACACATCATTCAGGGAGATTGCCTGCCTGTACTTCTCGGTTTTTCAGGAAGTATTCTGGAGTTCACGGTTACCTAGAAATCATTTTGCCTGGATCATTTGAGTAGCCATTTTGATCTTTTTTACTCCATAAATATAAAATAACATCTGAGTGCTTGTCCTTTCAATATCGTTTCAAATTAAAAGTGATAGAGTCACCTTTACTTCTTTCTCAACTCTTAAAACATGAAAGAGCACCAGTTTGTTTTTGCATCTTAAAAAATTGTTTCCCACGATCTTATAACATTCTTGTTAGTATTTTTCTAGACCACATCATGAGTATACCTTTAAATAAATTTTAAATACTTGGATTCAATCTCTCTCTTCTAATTAATCGAGACAAAATCATCATGGCTGAACCAGTTGGTTTGCCTAGTTCCTCTTCCTCTCTTCTATCTAAAATATTGTCTAAGGAAACTTTTCCTGAATTGGCGCAGTCACTTGAGGACCAAGGTGTTGAGATTGGAATTGTTCTGAGCATTCAACCTTTGTCATCTCATCCTCCTCCTCCTTTAGATACTGGGTAACTTTCTGACAGTGGCCCGAAATCTCTGGATAATCCTATCCAGACTCCTGAGAGTTCGCCGAATTCTAAAGGTCAATTTGGACTGGTTGTTTATCCTCTGAATCCTTTGTTCGATCATATTGTAATATCACCACAACATCTGTACACTCTGTATGGTTAGCTGAGTATTCATTTGGAATTATCCCCTCGAACAACTTCAGTCATCTATCGTCGCCTATTTTCACCCATGGAATTAGAAGGCGAAATCCCAGTCTCCTCTCTGTGTCACTTGGAGGTCTCCACTCCCCGCACAGTCGAGGAGCAGGAATATACTTTCCCTCCTGAAGGTTTCCCTTACACAAGAAGCATTCCAGCCAGTGTTCATCCTGAGCTACTGCATAATTACATCACGCTAGCTCGATTGGTTTTTGGCATGCCTATTGCCTCATCACTATATCACAACCCTATTTGGGCATCTGGTGCTATGCCTACTTTAGGTTCATTCATTTAGAACCAACCTCCCAACCGATGGTGCATTCTACAATTACTTCAATCCCAGTGCAACTCACCATTCCAAATCTTCTTGTTTCGTTGGTCCAAGAAAGTCATCCAATTCAACCGATGTTCTCGAGTCACGTCTCTTTTAGTTCTTTGATCCCTCTAGTAAGCAGACAAGTTGTGCCAACTCATAGGGGGCAAAGTCTGAATGTTTATATGATGTCTGGTACAACCAATGTGAGTGGCTCATAATCTCACATGGTTGGAATGAACCAGCCCTCTTCAGGTGCCATTCTAAACCATGTTGGTCCTGCTGGATTGAGTAATTTCCAATACCAACAACCAAACCCTGTTGGTTCATCTGGCTAAAGTAACATCTAGTACCAGTATCCTAATATGGCTCACGTTCTGTACCAACCTCCTTATGTTCCATATGGTTCACAAGCAATGGTTAATCCACCGGCCTGGACCTTATCTCTGGCCTTGTCCATCCGTCACTCCTAGTGGGTATGGCCAGATACAGTTTGGGATATTTCAAGGTGTCATTCTGGGAACTACTCAAGTACCTTTACAACAGCAAGGATGGAGTTTGTAGCAGCAAGGGCAACCTTCATTCTAGCAAGGGCCATCCATGCAACAACAAGGCCAGATGATGCCGCATCAAGGTTAACTACAAAAACCACAGGGGAAACCCTCGCAACCATTACATCAAACCATGTAGCCACAATTGCAGTATGTGCCACAATCCTTCCATCCTATGCCTTCTCAAGGTCAACCTCTACAGCTGCAGGGATAGCCTTTATAGCCGCAAGGTCAACCCTTGCAGCAAAAAGGTCAACCCAGGTAGCAATAACCCTTATACTCGTATCACCAGCATCAACCTTTGTAAGGGCAAGGTCAAGGTCAAGTCCTACAACAACATGTGCAAAATCCTTATGTCCAAGGGCAACAGGTTCAACCTCCTTTTGTCCAAGGATAGCAAGTCCAAAATCATTATGTCCAAGGGCAGCAAGTGCAGAATCCTTATGTCTAAGGGTAGCAGGTCTAAAACCCTTTTATCTAGGGGCAGAAGGTCCAAAACCATTATTCTTAGGAGCATCAAGTGCAAAACCCATATGTCTAAGGCCAGCATGCTTAATAGCCTTTTAACCCATATGTCATTTATAAATAGCCTATGGTCAAACAAGTTCAATGTTTTCAAAGTTGGAATCCTCCCTGCGGGGAAGGTAACCTATAGTGGGGGAAAAATCAAATCCCAATGGACAAAATCCTACACTATGGGGAAAAAATACTTACCAACGGGGATGGGCCTAGCCAGTTGGGCCCCCTTATCGATCTCAAATTCCTTTCAATACACAATTGTTTTTCTTGGCTACACTGGAATTGCAAGATGTGTCTAGGCTCACAAATGACCCCATTCTTCATTTACCATACTACCCTCCAGTTCCATCCAAGATCCTAAGTGATTGTCCAAAGTTTTAAGGAAAAGAAAAAGAGGATCCATAAGCCCACATGAAGACATATCACCTTTGGTCCTCCTCGAATTCTTATGTTGACGATTCCATTCATCTTCTACTTTTCCAAAGAAATCTTACAGGTGTTGTAGCCAAATGGTATATCGATCTACCTCGAAACACCTATCATGACTTTAACACTCTCGTCATGCCCTTTCTCACACATTTCTAGTTATCAGTCCAATTTGAAACTGGCACGCATCTACTAACGTTTCTCAAGCAAGACATTGCAACACAAATATTTGATCATATCCATGAATGGAGATGTAGGCACTGCCTGATTAAGTTTGAGATTGTTGATCAGTTGTTGACCGAGTGATTCACCAAATCATATCTCAACAAAATTACTGAGGACATTGCTATGGGTGGATGTGTCACTGAGGAACAAGCCATCACACGTGCCCAGTATCTAGACCTCGTCTACTGACAATCCGACACATTATATGATGTGTTACCCAATGCACCCAGACCATCATCTGATTTGAAAACATCTAAGTCTCCAACTACACCTCCTATTGATGGAGTAATTCGTTCAGTGACTCACACCCCTACAAAATCTTCTTCCAAACAGAAGCTGGTCTCCAACACTACTCCCAATGATTCTTCTCATAATTCATCTAGCCCTGGTAAAACCTCATAGGTTCACGTTATCCAGTCTACCACAGTGGACAAATCCTCTAAAGGTAATAATAAAGGCAAAGGCAAGGATAAATTCAATGCCTCAAAACAGGGTCCTCCTAAGTCATCTGTTGGTGATGCTTCCCAACAGAAGCCCAAATATCCATGCCTCATCTATGAGGAGGACCACTATAACAAGGGTTGTCCCAGATGGTCTGAAGTTAGTCATTTGCTCAAAGGGGCCCTAGATGTCTTGAAATATCCCTTTCCATCCCAGTAGACCCAAATGGTAGACCAACCTCAGTCATCTGCTTGCACAAGTTCACAAGTGTTCATGATGAGTACATTGATTAACATGTCTATCGGGTCAAAATATTATCAAACTTCTACCCCGATAGCAAGGAAAGAGAAATAAGGTACCCCTTCTTCTTCTGCCTTTTCCAGTTCTTGTCATTTCCATATAAAGTGACCAAATCTCAATTCCGCCATTCGACGGCCTTATCGAGGTGTGTTATGGAAGTCCTCATACAATCCCAATGCGACCACTCAACATTATACATTGTTGAAGATTTGGCTCAAGTGCCATCAGTTATGTCTCCTCTTGAGGTCCTTCAAAGTTCTCCTTCTCAACATAAATCATTACTATCAACTATTGGGGTTATTGATCTGACTGACTCTAATCTCATTTTTTTTTACCTAGAAAAGCACGTTCCACATTTACCTCATCAGATTGACTTTCTCATTCAGGTGATGATAAATGAGAAAAACATTCATAGGACCGTCATTGATGATGGTGCTTCTACCTGCATCATTTCTATTGCTTGTTGGAAGGAGATTGGTTCTCCTACTTTGAACCAGTCCCCTAACACTTTGGAAGCTTTTGATGGATGCGATTTGCGACCATTCAGTGTCCTTCCCAACATTTGCATTACTTTGGAGGGCAAGACAGTACATGTTGAAGTAGAGATCATTGACACTAATCTTAACTACAATATTCTACTCGGATCAAGTTGGATCCATGTCATGCATGCTATAGCCTCCTCCCTTTTCTGTGTGATTCGTTTCCCCCATTAAGGGAAAATAGTGAGAGTCGACCAACTGTCCTTATTTTCCTCTTCCTCCTTGGATGACAATGTTTCGTATGCAGAGCACATTGGTGATCCTTATGAGAGTGTGGGGGCAGGACTCTTTAAAGATGTTGCCTTAATGGGTATTTGTCCACTCCCACCTCCTCATGTTGCCTCTATCGACATGATTTCAGTCAAGCCTGACCCTTGGGTCATTCCTTCACTAGATATTATTGATACATGGGGTGAGGTTATGTTGTTAAGTCCCGTTGAAATTAATTACGTGGAAATTGTTTCAACTTCACCTTTGATGTCCTCTAATCATCCTATTTCGAGAACATCTCTCGATGCGTATTCTCAATCCTCGTGGCTTGGTTCTTTGCAATCTCCCGATCCCTTAGAGGAGAATTTTCTTTCTAACGAGAGTATCATGGAAGTAATGTCCCTAGAGGAAGTACCTTGGAATTCCATTAATCATTGTTCCTCATTCTTTCCTGGCCTGTCATGCATCAAATATATGACTTGTAAACCTCATTCGGTTGAGGGGCATGGGTATATTATCACTGTTGTGGATTATTTCACCAAATGGTCCGAAGTGATGCCTATATGCTCTGCGGATTATAAAACGATGGCTCAATTGCTATTCAATCACATTATTTCTAGGTTTGGAGTTCCTTAGGCCATTGTCACCAACCGTGGCTCCCATTTTCAAGTTTACATGTTGGCTAAGCTGACTTCTACATTGCGCTTGCACCACATTGACTCAACCTTGTACTACCCTCAGGCCAATGGTCAAGTTGAAGTTGTGAACAAAGTCTTGGTCATAATGCTTCAGCACATCATTGGGATGCACAAGTCAAATTGGCATCTCATGTTCTTTTCAGCTCTATGAGCTTATGAACCTTAACCAAGGATGCAACTGGATTCACACCATTCCAACTAGTCTACGGTCTGGAAGCAACTTTACCAATTAAGTGTGAAATTCCATCCCTCAAGCTATCTATCGAACTTCTCCCTGATACCTCACCTCAGTAAGAGTGGCTCTTGTACCTAGAATGACTGGATGAGACTCGTCATCTTGTTGCTTTGGTCATTGAAGCATAGAAAAAGTGAGTCAATTCCAATTTTTATCAATCTATCTCTCCTCAAGCTTTCTTTGAGGGTGATTTGGTTCTTCTATATGATCAAGCTAATGATAAGCTGGAAGCAGGCAAGTTCAAACCCATGTGGCATGGGCCCTACATTATTAAACGTGTATTACAGAAAGGGACCTATGAGCTTATTAACTATGAGGGCAATCCCTTAGACAAGCCCCATAATGGGTTTTATCTCAAAAAGTACTATGCTTATGTCATCTTGCATGGCTACATTTTTACAATAGTGTGTCATTCATTTTTGTGCAGTATGGTTTGGTGTGTTGTTTTGCAAGAAATTTTGTAGATGTCGGTGTCTCCTCACATCGATTTCGCTAATGGTGCTTGTTGTAGTACCTAGAATCTATCATCCATGGCATGGGCCATTTATGACCTCCATGGTGAGTTGATGGATCTTCAAGGTATTTGTCTAGGTCAAACAACTAATAACATCTCTGACTATAGCACAATTATCGATTTTTTGTGAGGAGCTATTGCTCCTGACATCCGGGAATTGGTTGTCAACCATGTTTCACAACTTCTTGTTCTCTAACTCAACGAGAAATATTTCGTTTTTAACCCTAAAATATTGAGAATGTATCTACGTATTTGTCTATTGGAGAGAAATTTTGATTACATTACATATCAGCATATTCCTAGGCATATGAATACATTCACAGATGCATTAGCCAACTATATGTTGGATATACATTTGCAAAACATGTGAAAATAAAAAAACAAAACATTTGTACCATAGTAAGAAAGGAAATATAGAATATATATATATATAGTTATATATATATATATATAGATATATATTAATATTTATATATATATATAATATACTATATATATATAATACTATATATATATATAATATATATATATTATATATATATAATATATATATTATTATATATATCGATAATGTTTGTCATACATCAAAGCCCCAAAAAATAATATGTGTGTTCAAATACATCAATGGCTGGGAAGCCTTATACATTCATGGCTCACAGATCTCAAAGATGTGGAATGCTAGACCTATGAACCAATCAGCATGATGCTCAGGGTTACATGTAACTACTCATACTACACGAGTCAGCAGTCAATGGATCTGATCTGATACCCCCACTGTATGCCTCTAATACTAGCATGCAACAACACCCATTCGGGCATACTCTAGGATATTGTGGGTTAATCCCTCAAGGTTCAGCAAGATCTCCTCCTCATTATTGCTTCCTTCCTGATAAGGAGCGACATCGAACTGCTGAGCAATGCACCTAGCAATCGGGGACATCCCGACAGGATGTTCTAATCCAATATCTGCATTTAAAAATCAAAATGTCATGAACACAAAAATTTCAAAAACAATAAAAAACCAAAAATTAAAATTGTTTTTTTTTACCTCCATCATCATAATCCTCCCCCTCTAGGAGCGGCATATCCGGGTCATCGCAGAATTCAATACTGTTGTGAGTCCAATCGTCTACTATAATCAGTTGTCATTGTAGCCACGAGAAGAAGGTTGGCTTATAGGACATTTGTTGGCCCTCGGTAATCCTGGGCATCAATGCACCCCAACGGACCATCCGTGGGTCTCGTGCAAATGGTGATTCCACCTCAGGGAGCTATTAGTAGAACAATGGAACCCACTCCAGGAAGAAGGTCAATAAAATGAACCCATAATAGAATTGCTTCAGGTTTCCTGCCTTAGCTTTTGATAGCTGGCACTTCATGTTTACCTTCATGGCTTCCACCCAGTTGAAGATAGTTGGCACCATATATTCGATACCATACTAAAAATTTGACTTCTTGGTCTCATGCTATGCTTGAGCCCCAACCACTCTATTGATCATCAAAAATAACACTCTCAACACAAGATCCCCAACAGTCATGATCTCAATCTTGCCACTTTTTGATTTGAGTGCTTCCGGGAAATTTTCTACAAGTAGCATAGTCACACTTGCCCCAATAGGCCTTGGCCCATACATATTGGCTATTTCCCCTCTTCGAGACGATCTTGTGATAAAATAAATGTCTGAAGCTTCCAACTCTAGTTCTTGGTCATGGATCAAGAAAACTTCCTGATTCACATCCGAGAGACTAATCAGATATCATAGCAGTTCAGCTTGAGCCCATAGACCAGGTGTGAGGAAGAATTTGAGGAGCCCATAGTTCCTCAGAGCATTCAAGAAATTTGGTTCTTCCATTGCTTGAGTGTCAATATCCTCATGCTCAAGTTCCTTCCAATCCACCATTTTTCACGACATTTTTCCTACAAAAACCATACAATCACGTCAATAAACATCTTTGGATAGAAAAAATTGGATTCAATCGGGAAAATTAGGCAAAAACATGAAAATTTTATTTTCACAGCATTAGCATGACTGTTTAAAAATAGTAGCACTGACGGCGCGCTTGACAGTCTTAATAACCCTCGATTGGCACAATTTCATACCCGAAAAGCATGTCGACTGAGGGTGAAATGTTTTTGTCAAAAAATGCTAAAAAAATCCAAAAATGGGTTAAAAAAAAGGTAAAATAATCATGAAAATGGAGCTAAAGGTCTTGGCTCTTACCTGCAACTAACAGATCGACGAATGGCCTCCCAGATCTCCCATAATCTGCTCCTAAAAAGCTAGGGCACAAATGGGTGAAAAGTTCTTCTCACAAAGGTAAAATGGTAAATGGTAAAAAATAATTACTTTTTCCTCCTTTTATTTATTTCTCATGAAATACTATAGTTTTTTAAAGTATTTTTGACCTATTTGTCCTTAGAAACTGGATAATGCATTTACCTTTTGTGTCGCGACAGGTGATAGATTACCGATCATGATACTGGAGTCATATTTAAGCTCTTTTCTCGACTCATAAAACTCAAATGAAAATATCCCCGAGTTATTTTTCCTTTTTGACTCGTAAAAGAGAATAAAAAATTAGGGGTCCACTTTCAATCTCTTTTCTGACTCATTAAACACGAAAATATCGTCAAGCTCTTATCATTTTGAACTCGATAAAGGCTGCAAAACATCATTTACCCAGTATACATTTACCCCTTCTCGAGCTGGAATAAATTATTTATGAAAAAGGTACTCCTTGATTGAAATGGTCAAGCGGTTCTCTCAATTATCGTTTTCTACCTTTTCGGGCTCGAGAGACACAAATGTACAAAAAGGGACCATGTGGATTTTTCTTTTCTGTGTATTTTTCAAGCTCTATAAACATGAATAAGATATTGAGTTCCCCCTTTGTCAGACTCGTTAAAATATTAAACGACATTGGATTCATCACCATGATGTACATGAGCTTCTCCTTCCTAGGAATCATTAAACTTACTAGGTCAGATTCGTCTGAAGGATGAAATTATAGTACAAGAATATGTTATCCCCTTCAAACTTGCAATAAAAAATAATTGGGGTACCTACCAAAAATGGTGCGGGAAAATTGGAAATCCTCTTAGTCGTGTCATTAGCTCACTCTTGGACATGACACTTTCTGCTTCGTGTCAGTTAGGGCATCGTCCTTTTCGTCACTGACCTTCCTAGGTTGGGCTGCTCATTTTTGCCTTCCATTTGAACTATGCCACATCATCATGACCTCTAATCCTATGGATCTAAAAGCTTCCACACTCCAGAGTCGTGTTCCGATATTTTCAAGAGTTAGTCCTTCTATCGTTACACTTACTCCTTATTCTTTGTACCATCTAAAATTATTGCATCCCTTTGTCTCATATCGATGATGTGGGATACATCATGGCCCTCCTTTTACATGGTCGCTTCCTGTCGACTTCAGCTCATTATCTAGGAAGCTGGCCGAGAGACTCCCTTCCAGTACCTTAGAGCTTGCATGTCCTAATGGAAAGTTCTTCACACTTGATGACAAGTTCACATCATTGGCTTTCGATTAGGTGATTTCATGGGTGTTTGACTTCAGTTCCTTTATTCACATTTTGTGATCTATGTTGCTAGTACCTTGAGATCCATTGTCATTAATGGTGGTTTCTCTCACACTTGTTAACTGTTCACAACATTGATCGGTAATCAATTCACTTTCTAGCATGTTTGACCTCAACATTTTCATTCACATGTTAGGGTTTGTACTTTGATTGAGTTGTTTGGAGCACAAGACCCTAGGCTCAGATTACACCAGTCTAGATCGTGAGGCGATGTGACATGATCATATTGATATACATGTCTCTTTTAGATGTATGGTTGCAACCATACCATGAGTTGTCATATGTAGTCCTTCTCATTATTAGATGGCTACGACCATACCTCAATTTCATTATGATCCTTTCTATTGGATGGCTACACCCATGCCTTGAATTCATGTATCATTCCCTTGAGTTTTCAGTGATGTATATGTATATGTGCTTGCTTGTAGGTTTTCTGACGATGGATTCTAGTTCATTGCATCCACTTGTAAAGCATCTCACCCCTCACTCTATTCGGTCTTCACGCTTTAGGGGGCATCTTTTACACAAAAAAATTTCACTGTCCCTGTACTCCCTATCCATGATCCTCAAGGATCTCTACAGTGAACCCGACATGCTTTCCCATCATGAAGAAACTCCCAATATGCCCCTCTTCATGAGCAGAATAATTCCCCTTTGCATCATTTCCCAAGAATTTTACCTTAGTTTGCAAGACCAATGCTGTTAACCATTTTCGTTCTTGCGCTGATTTGCAGAGATTAAAACTAGCACTAGTGCTGTATGGAGTAACTAATCCCTTTTCTAGTCATGTCAACCCTCTTTTGGCAAGTTTTTTAAATATGGAGTCGAAGCTTCCATCTCTAGAAGCTTCATAATGGAATTCTGATAGATGATTGGGTTGGATGGACCCGAAGAAGTCAGTTTTGGCTCCTTTCCCCTATTAGGATGGAACAAAATAAAGAGATAAGACCTTCTCCCATGATGAAAGGAACCATGTCCCATCCATCCAAGCTATATAAAGCTCTCTTTTCCCAAGCTAAACTAGTTTTGGAGTGAGTTTGAATGATTAGGAAGACATATATAGCTTGTATCTTTCTAATGTATATTTGTGGGAGAATAGTGCGTTTTGGTTTGGTTTGAGACTAAAGGGAATAGGAATTAAAAATTCCATTACTGGGGCCATCCACGAGATGCTAGCAGAAGTGTGGGAACTCAGATACATCAAAGGAGACCAGCAACATCAAGGCATTAGTTATAATCTCTTTTTGATTTATATGAATACAAATATTGATTCATTTCCTACATGAAGTGTTATCTTACATCTTTATGGCTTAATGTTCCTTGACCTATTAAGTAGGCTGAATACAATATTTTATTCTATCACATTTGTTGTTGTTGTTTGTTTTCTCGTTTCAGGTATTTGAAGGAAGGAAACGAAAGATAGCTGGAGTAAGGAAGCAGGATCATCACCAAGTGGAATAGCATCCTAAGAGGTAGGCCCTCTTATTTGATTCTAGATTAAGGAGTTTTTCCAATGATTGTTTATTTGTGGCTAGAACTACTCTCTCAGGCTAGAGGAATTTTTTGTGTCCACTGAGAATTTACCTGCACCACAGTGAGCCAACTTGTTGCTCAGCTTGGGAAATTGATTGTTACATTGTATGCTCTAGCAAGTACATCTGCCTCTTTTGAAGCACCGTTTTTTGAGAAGTCCACTGATGTTCTTACGGTGAAGCCCCCAACACCTAAGAACAACTAGCAAACTGGTGGTAAAAAGAATAATAAGAAAAATAAATAGAAAAATCAAACTACTCAGGAATATCAGCCAAACACCTAGAATCAGGGAGGGGGCACCAGTGAGCTTTGTCGAAGGATTAAATTCCCTTGCAAAATTATCAATGTGAACATGTTGCTCATGAATTCCCTTGAATGGATGAAGTTCATAGGATCCTTGTACCACCATAATCTATCCAACAACCTGCTCTTTTAACTCATCAATTTCCTACACAACCTTAGTAACAAATGGTTGGAAAATCTCCTCAACCTCCGCTAGGGGGAAATGAAGGGAAATTTTTGAACCCCACTAATAGTTCGTCCATATTTATGTGCAAGGAATATGTTATTGTGACCACTTGAGCCAAGTCCTATGATGTTCCTGAGTCGATTCTTCTTCTAAGGACTCACCTGCTCCACCTACTTCCACTAGACCTCTCACATTAGATAAGCTTGTGGAACATGTTTACCACCCCTGCAAGGGCATCGTTCATAAGACATCACACAATCCTTCTACTCAGGTTGCTCAACACTATAATATTTTTGAAGATCTTACCCAGGATCCTTGTGCCGTGTCTACCCTATAGGCTTTGCAAAGTTGTCCTTAGTAGGGCAAGGCCTTGTTGTGTTCAATTGGTGGAGTTGATTGTTTTGACTCGAACCTCATCACCTTCAATGTTAACAAGGATTCCTGTTGACTTTCCCACCAGATCACCTTTCATATTACTGTGCATTTTTTCCATAAGAATATTCATCGCAATTTGGTGGATGAATTCTCTTCCACTTGCATCATGTCAGCATCATACTGGAATGCTCTTGGCTCTCCAGATCTTGCCTAGTCTAATTCCACTCTCCAAGCCTTTGATGGACATAATTTTTCACCTAAGGGGGTTCTTCCCAATTTTTCCATTGAGTTAGGGGGAAAACTAGTTTATGCCAATGTTGAAGTCGTCGATGCTCCTTTAGATTATAACTTGGTCCTTGGTTGTAGTTCATTCTATGATATGACTGCAGTTGTGTCGTTTGTATTCTATGTACTTTTATTTCGTCATTAAGGCAATATTTTTACCATTGACCATCTTGACTATTGCATGCCATCAGCCCAAATTTCCACTTCGAAGAAATCAGTACCACTTGTGGGAGATAACCCTGGTTATTTTCAAGGTGTTGGTGTGGGGCTATTCAAAATTTCATCTGCTATGAGTGTTCTTCCTCAATTACAACTGCCCAACATCTCTTCAAAAGATCTTATGCATATGATCTCTTTTGGCATGTGTGAACCCCATTGACCTCGTGATCCTTGGGTGATGTCTCATGATATTATTGGGATTGATTAAGCTAGTGAGCATTCTTTTCCAGCTATTGCAGAAGAGATTTTCTCTCCGATATTCATGTCAGTACCTCTTGATGTTGGTAAGAAAATCCATCCAAATATGGAATATGATCAATTTCTTTTACCCACACGGGTCGTCATTCTACTTATTACCCATGCCTCCCTTAATGACAAACCTCCCTAGCTAGTCAACTTGGAGGTCATGGATATTCCCATTGATAATATTATGGAGGTTATGCCTCTTTATGCCTCTAGTCTTCCACACTCGGAAAATGTAGAGATTCACAAACAAAATCTGGCATCAACCAAGGGGACATCTCCTCGACCCTCCTTGGAAGTGCCACCCTTAGACCAAGTTAAGTCTTGGGTTTCTAATGGTGAACTTTCCAATGAATTTTAAAACTCCTCTCCACCTATCAATGAGTGTCTTTCACCTCCATTATGTCTTGATCCTTCCTTATGTCTGCAGGATAATTTTGAGCACATGACTATGTTGAAATGTACCTGGCATTATAAACCTTTCTGTATTGGGCTATTTGACTTCCTTTTATATGATCCCACATTGGTCACATATTGCCCCCTTACCATCCATGAATTTGTGTATAGAAACCCTTGGCCTGTGGCCGACAATGGACACACTTTATCATGACCTAATGGACTATGTTGTACTAGTACGTATTATACACAAGAGTGTGATTATTTATCTCCTTTAAGGTTTGGTGTGTGATATACGAGTGTTTTTAATGCCAAAAATCTAGAAGAACATACATACATACATACATACATACATACATACATACATACATACATACATACATATATATATATATAATATATATATATATATAATATATATATATCATATATATATATATATATATATATATATATATATATATATATATATATATATATATATATATATATATATATATATATATATATATATATATATAATTTCATAAAAACCAAAAAATATATGGTCTTGTTTTTACCTTATCCATGTTTATTTCTTTCATTATGTGATTTAACCATGGGTCTAGTCTTTCTAGATGGATTTTACAAGATAGGATGGCATTTTTATTGTGACATCCAATGGGTTCAAGGTATGTTTCCTCTTACTCGCATATAGGGGTAGGTCATTTATCGTTGTCATCAATGCATTCTTAACCATCTGTGTCATCACTATGCCCTAGGTATGACCCTCTCAAGTTATGGAATTAACCACTCTTTTCTATGCACATCGTAGCCTGGAAGTAGAGCTTACGTATACATGGATGCCCCAATTTAGCACCTTGTTTCCATATTGGTGTCAATGAAATCATTTTTACTTATTTTCGGAATCCCTCCATCTGACCTACCATGACTTTGAATTTGATCCTCATGTCCTCTTCTTCTTCTATTTTTTCGCCATATCCCATGACTATTCCACACTTTATCCCTTATGATTGCCACTTTTTATTAGGCTATTTGGAAGTTTGAGCCTTTGTTTTTCTCTTCCATCATCATCATCTTCCTAGCCTATCATTTGCTTTCACTTGGTATTTTACCCTTTCTTGGAGGAACCGATACGATGAGTGGTCTTATTAGAAAGATACTTTTACTCATTTGTCATGAATAGTTCCATCATTACTGGAACTAATTTTTATCATCTCTACCACTCGTTTCCAAGTAAACTTGTCTCCTTCACACTCGTAAAAGTACCTGAAGGTTCATCTACCTAGTATAAGTTTAACCCTTCTCCAAACTGAGATAGACTAGTTATGAAAAAAGAATACTTTAGTCTACTATGACTAGGAGGTTATCCCTTGTATACTTTTATCTATTTTTCGAGCTTGGGGGACAAATTTACAAAAAGGAACTTATAAAATGAGAACTAATGGAACATTTATTTCCATTAGTCATCAAATGGAAGCATCATTTGAATCACTCTTGAACATAGCACCTATTTTTTCATTGTCTCACAATTGGATTTTAGATTTCCTAAGAGATGTACCATACATATGAGCCTGTCTACTCATCCTGCTAGTTACTCTTCTATTCATATGGAGCATGCATCGATGCCTCCTTGATTATTGCATGATATCACATGGTGCTCATTAATAATGTTCCAAGTCACTCTTGTTTCATGCTGCTACATGTTAAAGGGAAGTCTCAGCTTGTGTCAACCATATAGAATAGCCTGTTGACCTATTTGAGTCAGTCATCCATGTGTCAATTGTACTTCATCATTTCGTGACTTCATACATACATCACATCATCTTGTTTTGTTTCACGTTGATTGATGGGGGATACATGAAGGCCCTCCTTCGATTGATCTTCTCCTGTCGACTCTAGCTCATTATCTAGGAGCTTGGTCTAGGAACTAATAGTACCTTGGAGCTTGTAGACCTCAGTAGCAAGCTTCCTTATGATAAAAAATGGTTTTACATTATTAGGTCCTGATTGGTCAAGTTCAATGGCGTTCGAGGTCATCTCATTTATTCAAACTTGGTGGAGTATACTAGGTACTTTGGGTCCATTTTCCTCATTGGTGGATTCCCTCCCTTCTATTACTAGTTTACCTCATTGGTTAGTAATCAAGAGGTTTCTACCATGCTCAACCTCAGTTCATCTATTTGCATGTTGTAGATTCGTATCATTGGGGTTATATAGAAGACCCTAGGTTAGGAACATCTCACTCTTATATGGAATCCTTCCCAGGTTGTGTTAGAGTTGTGTATCATTCATGTACTTTGAGGACTATCCTTAGACACTTTTCAATCTTCCATGTGTCTATGGTCAAACTGACATATATTGTGACATAGATACTCATTGTCTTTTTTGGTGGGTATGCTCTATTTATTGAGTCACATGGATCCATTCTCTATGTCTCCGTAGTCATGTTATAGCATTTCATATCATGGATCCATTTTATGGTGGCTATTTTTAGTATCTTCTTGTGACCAATCATGGGTGTTCCCATCTCAGGTATGTTATCAACACATATATGACTTCAACTCCAATTCCTTCTGATATGACTTTCTGGCTCTTAATCCTCACTCCTGCTTGACCTTTGACCTTTGTCATAATTTATTTAGGAAATCAACTTCTCTTATGAACTCGTACAATAGCGGCCATATGTTATCAGCCTATTTTTCTCCCTAGGGTTTGTGCCTCTAAGCCATCATGTTCATTGACCTTTTACTTGGGCCTTACGTTGGCTTGTTGGGGCCTAACGCAGGTTTAGAGGTGATTTAGCCAAACAAATCCTAGTGCTACTGGCCCTTTCGAAAATAGTCTATGGAGCATGGGCTGAGGTCTCACCCGAAGTAGTATGGAAGGGTGCTAGAACTACGTTTTTGCACCCTAGGGATGTCTGATCAGTTCAAATGGTTTGTGGTTCGACCCTGCACGCACGTCACTATGGGCACTTACCCATACCTTGTAGCCTCTGATGTTGTCTTCACGCAGCCCTACCCAGGGGCCAAACAATGTTATTACCCAAATCCTTACTAGTAATCCTATCTTAGTTGACTAACTTAGCTTATTTGTATGCTTTCAGTTATAATTAACCAAATTCATAATTCATACAAGTGCACACAGTAAATAAATAGTATGATTTCAATTCATATTAAACAGATAATAACCCAAGATAGATACATGTAATTCAGATAAAACTTCTCTTTATTATTCTCTTCCTTCAGTTACAAACTATACTCCACCCTGTGCACTTAGTTGCAAGGGTCCACACACTTAGCTGCAGAGCCTCCTCCTACTCTACGACCCAAGACACACTTAGACTCTTCTTCTATGCTTTGTTATCTCATTTTATCCCTTATATTCTATGATCCCTTTACAACTCAGAGCCTTGCTCTATTTATACAATCCCATGGTCCATGAACCATGGGTAGGCCGACATTACATTCAAACTTAGGGCGGACAACCCTATGACTCTAACATATATTTTGCGCCTGCAATTTGCGGAGCTTATAATAATATCAACTCAAAACTTGGGCTTTGAACCCCAAAACATTCTATGGGGGGATTCCATGTCCAACCGGCCCCCAACACAAATATCATGACTCGCCCTTGAGTCACTCTGTCAGCGTGGAAATCTTGGCACGGTGTCCCTCCAACTGCACTCGAATAATACTAATGTCTGTGAGGCACTAAGTTGCTTCTTACTGAACCTGTTGCATCTGCTCTTCTGAGACCTCTGTGGTCGGTGTGATTTCCTACATCTGTGTGTGCATCCCCTGTATGTGTGTGAGCTTCCCTTCAATATTCGTCGTGATTGTGAAGGCCTCGTCAATCCATGGCTAAACGCACGCTTTGAGAACAGCTTCCTTATGGCACATTGCATCCACCTACTCCTTTAATTCCTTGGATTGTTTCATCCTCGCAAGTTGCTGAGTGAGGACTATTGTCTGCGTAATTCCTCTGATGATGTCATATTGTTGCTGGAGTTCACACGCCTCTATATTCAGGTGCTAGATGTTGGGGTCCTCCTGCAAAGTCATGAGGACCTCAAGTGCCTATTCCAACATGTTGGTACAGTCACGTATTGTACCTCCAATTTCTTCCGACCCTGCTATGATAGTGCTAGCACACTGTTCTCAAACTTCCAGGGGAGTGGAAGCTTGCGCCTTCAACTACAGTTCGGCAATCTAAAGATTCAGCTCTAGTTGAACCTTTGTCATCTGTTCTCTGGCATTGTAGACTCCAATTGCCAAACTGTGGATATGCACTTCTACTGGTAGCTCTGTTGTGATGGCTAGCTTTGGGATGCGTCAGCAAGACTCATCTACCGTTTGCACCAACTATTGATTTTGCAACACCAATTTGTCGCACTGCAAGCTGAGATGTTCTATGTTTATTTTTTTCTCGTTAAGAACTTGGATCGCATGGATTTCCCTGGCCCGTAGCTCTGCCATTATCCCATCCTGTAACTAATACAACGTTTCCTGAGGAAGGGCAGCCAGATTAAGGCCAAGGCCTTTCATCATGCTAATTGACAACCGATCCATTTCATTAGACAACAATAGAGTTCCCTCTGGAAACACTAGTCTATTTTCCATCCTTGCACACAACATCTACTCTAATGCTAAAGTTCCTATTGCGACGTGTGTTGACAGGGTACCTTCCTGAGGGGGCTGCACTTGTAATTCCTACAATTGTGCCCTTAGGGCCCCCACCATAGTTTGATGCTCCTACATGAATTCCTAAAGTGCTTCACTTGTGACATCGCGGACCATCTCACCGATGTCATGGAGATCACTTCGGTTAAGGTGATTGGATCAATGGCCAACTTCAAGGCCTTGACCTTCTTCCATGGGCCCAATCTCTCTGTGATGCGTGGGTGCTTTAACTGTGTGGATGTGGCCCCTAGGTCCACACTCCCTTCTGCTATTTTTGTTTCCTCTGCCTCCTGCCATGAGGATGGTGCCTAACCCTCATCTTCCTGTGTTGTTGTTGTCTCTGCTATCTACGCTACTGCTGCTACTTCTGTAGCCTTTTTCTGCTCCATGGCTTTTTGTGTCGCTTTTCACACTGTCCTAACCTCATTTGTTGCTTTTTCATTCTGCCTTTTCTCTACCAATTGAGTGACGTGCAGCTTGGC
This sequence comes from Pinus taeda, assembly GCA_000404065.3. NCBI lineage: Eukaryota > Viridiplantae > Streptophyta > Pinopsida > Pinales > Pinaceae > Pinus > Pinus taeda. The sequence goes on from APFE031569485.1 coordinate 315,439, forward strand.
ATCATCCTTTTTCTTTTGTGCTATCACCTTCTCTAGTTCTGCTAGATCTAGGGCGCACCATTCAGAAGGCCATGTCTCCAAGATAGTAAAAATTGCATCATTAGTGGCTACAAATTGTAGCTTCATCCATTACTTCGTTGGATCCTTTTGCACCTTGATATAGATGTTGTGCATATCAGCTTTGAAGTCTACAAAACTCTGCAGACTATTGTACACCATAGGTGATAGGCGCGGCCTCAAATTGATCCACATCTGGATGCTCACCTACATGAGTGCCCAGAAAATTTTGGTGTCGCTAATCCATTTGGCATCCTCTGTGGCCTAGAGAAAACAGTGCTTTGCAGCCTCTAGTAACCTTCTATCAATGTTGGAGAATTGACTGTCCTCTAGCAGCTCTACCACTACTAGCAATATGGATAACAGAAACCATGCATAGTGGAAGGTTTTGCTGTGCTCCTGGGCTTTGTGACAGTTTTTCAAAAATTCCTCGCAGAGGAATTCAAGCTAGTTGAACTAGACCCCCTCCACTCACTACTCAGCCGGTGTGACCACCGACGTCGGTACCTCATCGGTGTGACACTACGTCATCACTTTTCTGTTCAGGAGTTGGGTTGCTACGTGCACCCCTTTATCCTTGATGCTCGAGATGGCATAGCCCCTCTTTTTCTTCTCCATATTATATTTCACCTTCATGGCTTCTGCAAGAGCCAAATCGTTACCTTCTTCAGCTATAGTCGCGGGGTCCTTCCCTTTAAAGGGGAGCCAAGAAATATGGTGAATGAGGTCTGCTGTGATGGGATGATCTAAAATGGGGGTGTAAAGGCTTCTTTTCAAGCTTACAAGAGCCTCTCCCACTCCAACGCATATATATTCCCAAGATATAGGCTTATATTTACAAATGAAAAATTAAAGGAACTTGAGGTAGGTGTATGCTTGTTTTTTCCTTTAACTGTCAAGTGCTTTAAGTTGATTTGCTTAAACTAATATAAAAACACATAGCAACAAATAATGCAAATAATAACCAACAGACATAACTACAATATATTTAGAATTTCACCCAAACCTCTTGGGCTACATCTTCGTGAGCTCTAGTCAACTCAACTAGGCTCTTTGGGATTATCACTTAAATTCTTTTACAAGTTCCACACTCAACTCCATAGGTTTACAACTAAACCCATGGGCTTAGAATGCCATTTTTATCCCTGGCTATTTGGCTCTCTGGCTCTCGGCTCTCAGCTCTTGGCTCTCAGCACTGGCTCTCGGCTCTGGCTCTCAGCTCTTAGCTCTCTGCTCTTGGCTCTCAGCTCTAGCTCTCAGCTCTTAGTTCTCGAATCTTGGCTCTCAACTCTTGGCTCTTGGCTCTGCCTCTCGACTCCGCCTCTTGGCTCTTGGCTCTTGGCTCTTAGCTCTAGCTTTCGGCTCTTGGCTCTTAGCTCTTGGCTCTCGACTCTTGTCTCTCGTCTCTTGGCTCTCGATTCTTGGCTCTTGGCTCTGGCTCTCAGCTTTGGCTCTCATGATTTTCTTGGTTCGCTTGACCTCCAAGTGACTCTCCATCAATTGAGCTCTCTGGTTTCGCTAAACCTCCAAGCAACTCCAAAACTCTCCCTGTTAATTGTGCTCTCTGTGTTTTTGTAACCATTTGGTTATAGTCGCCTAATGCATGGAAGACCGATCGTTCCATAAAAGAAGCAATTTGCAATTAGAATGAACCATCGGTGAGAGAAACCTGATCGTTTCGCCTTCCTCCTACCATAATCCCATAAATAACAGCATAACAGAAATACATAGGAAAAACACATCATGAGTTGTTTAACTGGAACCCAAACTACATTCAATCGCATTAATAAACCCATCAGGTCCATTCTGTCATCGCAAACCATAATCACATAGGCAGAATTCTTAAAACCCAAGAAATGACCAAAAACATCAATACATGGGAATACACTAAAAATCTGAAAATCTGGATGTCAAAAAATATGCAATCATGTCCCCTAGTCTATCGGGTCTACGCCTTGATCACTAATCGCAATTGCATTTTTGTATGTGCACTGTCCCTTGTATTAATGTGATGTGATTCATCGATCACTGATCGGCGCTATTGTATATGGCACAGCTACATAATCACATGTCACATTGTCCTCCCGCTAGGCCTTTATCCCTTCAACGCTTCGATCCGATACATCTTACTAATCTAATAAGGGTTTAGGCTATGGAACATAATATTTTGGATCTTCCTCCACATTTCTCCATCACCAATCGCTTTGTCGCACATCACAACATCGGCATATTACCAATCGGCCTACCTAGGGTTCCAATGTCGCATGAAGGCCTTCCTATAATGCGATGTATTGAAGACCGCTACCGGGGAGCCCTTAAGGCCTGCTACTCTGCCCTTTAAACCTTTCCAATGTGATTTTCTTTAAGAGATGCATATTCTCCATTAAGTCCCATTTAACAAGAAAATGCTTCATTTTCAAAGGACAATGGGAAAATTTGTTTTTACAATATCTCCTTCATCCGAAGTCCATTTTCACCCATTCAAGTTGTGTTAGATTTAGAATGAAGAGATATCTATAATGAGGATATTTCCAAGAGCATCCTTTCACTTTAATTTTCCTTTGTGAGGAATATTTTTAGACTTAGAAGTCTATTTCAGATCCATTTTGGATCATGCCTTCCCACTAAAAAGATTTTGGACTCCGAAGGACTAATATACAAATCTGAATAGTAAATGAGAGTACCTCACCCTCTTCTTTTAGCCTCCATACACTTGCCTTGCATAGTGCCTCTAAACCAAAGCCTTTGAACACTCCCTTCCTGGATGTGCTTGTCCTCCTAGGAAGAACTATCTTCCTCCTTGACTTCCTACATAACTCCTGCTGAGAAGGTCGTAAAAGGTAGTTTGAACTTCTCTGCCTTGATCATTGATCGAAGGTGGCTCAAACAAATGTGAAGTTACATCTACTTTACAAAATTTTCATTTGTACCTGTTTGACATACTGTCAACAACAACTGTTAAGAACAACAGGATTACAGACAACAACTGGATGGCCTAAACTCTTGCTTCAACAAAAGAAACATATTTCACATATTGTGAACACCTCCATGTCTTTACATCTGCAGACAAATGGATGATTAGATAACAAGCCAACACATTCCTTTAAAACAATTGACCCTTCAAGTCAAGCATGTAGAAAAAGAATTCTACAGTTCTGTTTCAAAGATGAAGCAATTCATCATCATCTCCATCTTGGAGACCAAATCAACTTTTCTCAAGTCAATATTGCATTACATGCACATTTACAACAAAGTAATCAACCCTTCAAGTTAATCACACATACATGTTTACATACAAGGAAATCATTAGCATCCCTATGTTCATGCATAACATGCTTATGCATGCATTTCATCCTTCAACTTTCACTTAAGCACACTGTACTTTCAAAGCTAAAATGACTATAATGTTGCAGCAATAAAGTGAGTCTCCTACTCAACTTTTTCCATCCAACTTCTTGGCAAAATCCCACAACTTGCATTTCATTAACAAAGAAATGCAAATAGATGCATTTTCAAAATACATGCAACCTTAATTGGATAAGAACTCTAATCGTTTCTTACCAATCCATTTCAAAGGTGTTGCCTTTGTCTGCACATCAGCATCAACATGTGAATCATCCTAAAACACATCATGTTACACTAAAATTTGTCACCATGACTATCTGCAGTTAGTATGGCTCCATCAACAGTCATATTATCCTCCTTGGCAAGCCTTATACCTCTGCTCTCCATGTCAAACTTCAAGAAAGAGAGAAAGTCTTTAAAAAACATGTTTATCTCTGGGTACGCAGTTTCTCTCTACCTTACCTGCGTGTACGCATCCCAAGTTCATTATACCTACGTACTTGTACGCTCTGTATGTCAAGGGATGGGTGCGTACTCCTGTAAAGGTCAAAAGGCATGAGTTTCATCTTAAAAAAGTTACTTGTGGTCATTTCTAGAACATTCTAGAAGATTGTTTGACATGTATTGAGCACCTCCAGATGGTTCATGCATCCCTATGAAAGAGGAACTTATCCCATCAAGAGAGGAGCTACCCCATCCAAAAGAGGGGCTTATCCCATTGATGTTGGACCTGATTAACTTCCTCTAGAGCATTATAAATACAGGCATTGGGCCAGAGGAGGGGAGGTTGAAAGCTGAACATTCCAAAGGGTAGATGCTGCTGGAATTAGGACTTCCTTGTAGAAGCTTGTGAGGAGAGATTACCATCCTTTCTTGTTTCATTTGGAAGTGGGTGAGCTTATCAAAGTAAAGGAAAACTCTTGCTAGACCCTGGGAGGAACTTGCACAACACCAAGGCTCAGGTTGTAATGGTTTCTTTTGTTCCTATTAATACAAATAAGTCCATTCTTCTCAACAATTTGTTATTAATGAGTTGTTTCATATACTCCTTGGTCTATATGTTGAATATGTTTTATTTTATGGGATATTCAGGTGCTATGTAATCGTTTGATTGTCAGTGAATGCAGGTTTCGAAGTGAAGGAGGAGCTCATCCGGATCGACGAGGCTCGACTACTACAACAGCGTTGGACTACAGGTAGGATCTAAAACACTTGATTTCTCGTGTGATAAATGCATGTTTAGAGAAGGATTGCTCTTAATTGTCTTGTTTGTCACTAGAAAGTCTTAGGCTTCTAGGGAGGTTGGTTTTGTCCGCAAGATTAACTCTTTCCGCATGACAAATTGGCGACTCCACTGGGGACTCCATTGATGTGAATGATTTTTCCTTTGTGTGAAACTTTGATCTGAAAAAAGTCATTTCTTTTTTGGTTATTGGATGCTTGACTGTGTCTTTGGGTGGGCTAGCTTAGAGTTAAGTTAGATTTTAGCTTTTCTTGGTTTTTCCAGTAGTACGCACCCTCTGAGTTGAGCACAGTGCGTACTTGTACGCACTGCAGCTTTGTACACAGAGCGTGCACGCACCTGTGCAAACAGGCTGCCTGCGTACCTTGTCAAAAATTGAGAAATTTCCATTTTTTCCATTTTTCCTCTTAGATTTTGTCTTCCATTAGTTTTTGCTTCCCAGATCCACTGGTTATCTGTCAGAGATCTTCACCTGAACGTTTTTCGTTAGCATCAAGTGTTTTAGTGAAATTCATAGAAGTTCTAGCCCTAGGGTTTGATTTTTGCATTGGTCCTGTAGTGACTTTGACTTTAGAAGTTGAGAAACCTTGGATCTCTCTGGTTTTGTCAGTCTTCTTAGGAGTCGGACCTGTCATAAAGTCTACCTGTGTGAGCAACCTACCTTTGTGTTGTCTCTTTGCGGAATTTCGAAGAAGCTTGTCGATTGAGTTGTGAATTTCATTCTTAAGAAAAATAACAAAAGAGTTTGATTTTTGTTTTTGATTGGTTTATGATTCTACATGAGATGGTCCTTGGTTTGATTGTTGCCGAGTAAAAAAACCTGGAATCATCTTAGTAGGCTTTTGCCTCATTAGATTTTCTTTTAGGTAAATTTCCTTTTGATTTGCTTTTGAGTGAGTTTTCATAGATTTTTATAAATTTTGAAATTGCTTTTGTTAAGATAGTTTTATATGCTTTGTTAAATAGGAAAAATACAAAAATATCTCCTTTGCAAAGTTTGTTTTAAGTAGCGTTCGAAGTATTTTGAAAGAAAAAGGAATTCTCGTGCAAGTAATAAGTGGTCATGTGTTGTATGCTTGGAAAAGATAAAGAGGTTGTTTCTTTGATTTTCTCTTAAGAAAGTTTCTTTTATCAAAGTTTGCATTCTCCAACTCTCTTAGCTAGGGAATTCATTAAAAAAAAAAGTAGTGTAAATCATCCTAGGTGCATCTTTTTAGTGGATTTGAGTCGATTCTACACACCATCAGTTTCATCTCCACTACCTTTTGTCTTAAAGAAAAGCCATAAAATTAACACTTAAAGTAAAATCAACTTAATAACTTTTCTTTTACTAGGGCTCTGAAGCACCAATATAGATCAAGCTAGTGTCTTGGAGTAGGAGAGTAATTAACTCTCCAAGACAACAAAACCAAACAAGTTGCTTATCTTGTGATAGGATAAATCCAACTGTTGCATTTATACTCTGGGAAAGCTCCTCTTAAAGGAGAAGCACGAGCTCGTGTCTGAACTAGTGAGGGGATCAATCCTCCCTCGTTGGGAACGATGCCAGACACACACGTATTACAAACGGTAAACCTCGGATTATTGTCGAGGAGCTAGGGGTCACTTATCGGTAAACCTTGGATTATTGTCAAGGAGTCGGTAAGGGGATTGAGCTTGATACTCTGCCCTTGCGTGCTTTCGGAGTGTAGGCTGTTCCCCCAGGTGTATTTGTTGCTGTTGGTGACCTTAGTGACCATTATCTTAGGATTCTACCCAATGTGACAGTGGAGGGAAGATCCCACCGTACCTGGAGCAGACATCGGCTAGACTCACTTGGATTTTCTGGGGGGTTCACTTCACTCGAGACTATTAAAGTGGAGGAACTTGGTCTAGTCTATTCATTAAGCAGGTTTCCGGGGTAACTGTTCCACCCGCCATTTCTGTACTGAATCCTACGAGGTTGGATTTCATCACCAACTAGTGTTTTTGGTCCGGAAGCTACTGTTTGTGTTTAGTTTGACACCCTAGATTCTTTAGGCGCATGTTTCAAAATTGTTTGGTTCTTTAGCGACTTTAGGTGTTTTTCTTGAGATTTTACTTTGTTTTCGTGTGTAGTAGTTAAATTTTTTTAGCTGTGGCTGAATCACCGAGACACTCCCGTAGACTTCGGGGTGAGTCTCCTGAAGTTGTTACCGTGGCCGATTTATTGAGGCGATCCAGTAGATTACGAGGTGACCCTCTTGAAGAGGTCACGTCTCATTAAGAGGGATTAAAAATCCTTGTCACTCCTGGTGGCAGTAGAATAATTTCACCTGAGGAAGGAGAGTCTTCATTGGTAGTGCACCCGGATTACCAAGGTTTAGAAACAGGATACGATCCTGAAGCTGTTGAGGTTTCCGAACTTACTGGTAGTGTTACAGGTTCACCTAGAGTAGAACGAGTCATCACCGAAAATCTTCCTTCTGGTTTGATTACTATTGAAGAGCTTGCACCAGAAGAAGAAATAGGTGCTTCTTACCTTGAAGATCTACCTACTCTCAATCTAAGAGAGCGTGAATCTATATTTTAGAGTCCTCCTAGAAGTACTACTTGGTATTTTTCATTAACAAATTTTTTAGACAACTCAGTGTCAAGTTTTTCTCCACCTCGTTTTCCTTTTCCACCCGGAGGTTTTACTACTCCTGTATATATGACTAGTCTGTCATCTCGAGAAGCCTATTTATACTGCGTTCCGTCTGTTCTTGCTGGGTATCAGTCCATTTCTGGTACTTTTTCAGGAGCATCTCCTCGTCCTTTCGAACAGAAGTTATTATCTAGAAGTAGTGGTAATAGTCAGTTGAGTGCAGAAGAAATTCTGATGATGTCAGGTCAACCTCAAGGCAATCAGTTACTGCCTGGGGGGCAACCTCAAGGTACTTCATATGCACCTGGGGGGAAACCTCAAGGTACTCAATATCTGCCTGGGGGGCAACCTCAGGGTACTAAATTTGCACCTAGGGGGCAACCTCAAGGATAGTATATCCCTACAGGACAATACATTCCTCAAGGTCAACCCCAGGCCCAATATGTGCCCCAG